>PVIU01020742.1:7539-33394 GCA_004026605.1 Ondatra zibethicus | reverse complement strand
CTAGAGGACCTGAAATAGATGTGTGTACCTTATACATCACACACACATTGTGTGTATCTCAGTGTCAGCTTCCTAGAGGACCTGAAATAGATGTGTGTACCTTATACATCACACACACATTGTGTGTATCTCAGTGTCAGCTTCCTAGAGGACCTGAAATAGATGTGTGTACCTTATACATCACACACACATTGTGTGTGTCTCAGTGTCAGCTTCCTAGAGGACCTGGAATAGATGCAGGTGATGGGTACCTGAGCACTCCTATTGTCACACACACACACACACACACACACACACACACACACACACTCTGAGCACTCTTTTTGTGACGTGGAAGCTGACACAGGAGAAGGATCAGAATCGGCAGCAGGAATAAGAGGAGCCCTCTCAGAATGAGGTTGGAGACACCGACTCACACCGGGTGTCCTTAGATGTTTGTGTGTGCTGCAGGTTGATGTCATGAATCTTCCTCCCCGACACACACTAAAAATGAAAGACGAATGAATATAAGTAAATAAAACCCATTAGCCAGGGGGTGGGGGTGCACGTCTTTAATCCCAGCACTCAGGAGGCAGAGACAGGTGGATCTATGCGTTTGAGGCCAGCCTGGTCTACAGTGTGAGTTCCAGGATATCCAGGGCTACACAGAGAAATCCTTTCTCAAAAACAAAGCAAAATAAATGAATGAATAAGTAAAACAATGAATCCCATTGTGGATTTTGTCTCATGAAATAGGAAAGATGACCAGGCAGGCAGGGAAAACGCCTGTGACTTACGGAACATATAACATTTTACTGTTTCCTCAGCGTGAGCTCTAAAAAGTATTTAATTACTTGGCTTGTTTTGTGTGTTCATGTGTGTGCATTGTTCACGTGTGTGCATGTGTGCTGGTGCACATACATGAGTGAGTGTGTGTGTAGGCCAGAGGGCAACCTCGGCTACTGTCGGGTGTTATTCACCTCGTGCTTTGAGACAGGGTCTCTCAAAGCTCTGGTATCGATTAGGCTAGTCTGGTTGGTCCGAAAACCCCAGGGACCACACCCCCAGCACTGGGATTACAAACTTGTGCTATGGCATGCATCTTTTCTTTTCCTCCTCTTGTACATGGTCTGTTTATTTATTGTAAGTACGAGTGTGCACAGGCACACGTGAGGTCAGAAGACAGCTTGTGGGAGTCAGTTTTCTCCCGCCACCATGTGGGTATCAGGGGTTGAACTCAGGTCACCAGTCTTGGCAACAAGCTCCTTTACCTGTTGAGCCCTCTCACCTTCCCTGCACCCAGCTCTTTTACACGAGTTCTGGGGACTGAACTCGGGTCCTCACACTTTATCAGCAAACACTTTACCAACTGAGATACGAGGACGTGGTGCCCCAGACTCCAGAAGACAAGTGGGGACTCCAGAGGCTCCATTCTTTCATCTCTGATAGCTTTGATCCTTTCAAAGACTCACCTGCCTCTGCCTCCTGAGTGCTGGGATTAAAGGTGTGCGCCACTCCTACCTGCTGAAGCCGGCTATTTCTAAATGTGCTGAGACCAATTTTTGTCTGTAACAGGATTGCCCCAAATGAGGTTGCCTATTCAGCCGGCTTTACAAACAGTACCTTCCAGCCAAGTTGTAACTGCAGGAGTCCCCAGGAGCCAAAGAGTGGGGTGCAGTGGAGAAGAAAATTAGGTTCTGAGTCAGGAAAGACTCCTCTGAAATCTTTGAAGGCAGGAATGGATCTCCTAGGGCTTGGGGTCCCCAAAATGGGCCTCTCGATCAAGCTGCCATGTGTCCATGTGTAGTTGTCATTTAGGGGCCAGAGGTGAGCAGACTCTTCCCTAGACACTCAGGGACAGGGCTTAAAAGAGATGCACAGAAAGTCAGGAGACCCCGCCCACATCCCAGCCACTGTGCGGAAAGTGCATGCTGCCCATCTGTCTCAGTGTTGAGGTCTCCAGGGAGGAGTCACTTTGTCCCTGAGTGAGCTTCGATTGAAATGAGTGAACTCCGCCTTCAGCTCTAGCGTTGCATAGCACCTGGACATAGCTCTCCCCCGGCATTGCCGGTGTCTGTCTGAGGTCTGGGCCCTTCCCAAGGCTGCTGATTGCATTAGCCTCTGGGCATCCTATGTCCTTTACAGATGATGCTTTCTGGGCATGCCATCTGTCATTACATACAGTGATGTCACTGAAGGTTGCAGCATAGCACAGACTTACTCCATTAGGGACAGTCTAGGTCACGTGCCTCAGACTCTCCATGGTCATGCCCCTGCAGATCCTCTCTCACTCAGTTTTCTGTTACCTGCCTGCAGTCTCTGCTCCTCGAGGTCCGAGGGCCTGTACTGCGATCTAGATGAAGGAGGAAGGCAGGGCGCGCTGGGAGGCTGGGACCTGTCTGCTCAGGTTTGCCATGGTTCCTGACTGGCCGTCTTTGCTTAGCTACAAAGCATGTGTCTGGGCCTGGAGAAGTGACTCAGCCAGTAAAGTGCCCACTGTGAAAATTCAAGGGTCTGAGTTTGACCCCAAGTATAAAGGGCTGGTATGCATGTGTTGTCGTTGTACAGGGAGACAGGCAGTTCCCTCAGGTTCCTGGACAGCCAGCTTAGCCTAACTGGCGAAACCCCAGTGAGAGAGAGAGAGAGAGAGAGAGAGAGAGAGAGAGAGAGACTGCCTCAAAAATCAAGTGGATGACTCCTGGAATGAAGCCTGGGGTTGACCTATCTCACACACATGCACACATGCACACACATACACACATGCACACACACAGAGAGACATACACACATGTACACACATACACAGAGACATACACACAGGCACACACATACACACACAGAGACATACACACACTTGCACACATATACACATAGACACAGAGACATACACACACATGTAGACACATACACACACAGAGACATATACACACATACACACACATACACAGAGACATATACACACATGTCCACACATACACACAGACACAGACATACACACACAGGCACACACACATACAGACAAACAGACATGCACGAGTGTGTGCACATGCACATACACACACACACACACACACACACACACACACACTGCCCCCCAACCAACTCATCACAAAAGCCAGCCTAGCCCAAGTGTACATTTGGACCCAGTTACTTCTGATCCTGGAACTAAGTAAAACAAAGAGGCAAGGACAAGCTAGTGGGTGTGTTGTCCTGCAGAAAGGGAGGACCAGGAGAGACAGGACAGTGCTTGCTTGAACCCTCATAGCCAAATGCGAATCTAGAGGGGGCTTACGAACCCTCACAGTGCTAGGATGTGGGAGGGCTCTGGGCTTCTTCCTCTCTGATAAGAATATGGGGCCTCTGAGAACATAAGGAACTGGCTGAGGGCCTCAGGGCAGTGTGTTGGGTTGTCACGCATCTCCCCCCCTACCCCGTATGTTGGAACTCAGAGCTCAGAGGCAGCAGTAGGGTCTGATCCAATTATGTGTCGACAGACAATGACTTCAAATGTGTCCTTGCCATGCAAGTGTTTTTGGTGAAATTCCCTGTGTTCTCCTCATCCTGTCCTGTTCAGCAAAGCGAATGAGAGGATACAGGATACTGATGTGTTGTTTTATTTCAACTCGAGAGCACACACACACTACAGCACCTCTGTGGAGCTAAGTGGAAGTTGTTTCTCTACTCCTTGTACCTTGTGAGCTGGAGGATCAAATTCAGGTGGCAAGCCCTTTTATCTGCTGAGTCATCTCGCTTGCTCAGTGCAGTTAATTGGCTTATAGAAAAGAAAGCATTTGCTACCCTACTTTTGTTTCTCAGGCCAGGAGAGTGCGTTCTTCCCTGCATGGAGTCCAGAAACAGGTTCAACTTTAATGAAAACTCTCGTGGCTCAACAGCTGGAATGAGGATCGAAGGAGCAATGGCTTTGACACCACCTTCTGCTGGCTGAGCAAACCCCACAAACAGCAATGTCAGGCCAAGAAATGTCCTTCGAACTATGCTACTGATGTCTTACCTCCTGGTCTTTGTGGGATTAGCTTGCGTTCTTTTTTTTTTTTCAGTCAAGGATTCCTTGATAGCTTGCATTCTAAGAGCCTTGTGTTCTCACACCAATTCACACCCATCCTCCTGGCACCACAGACCCTTCCTTACCCAGAGAAGTTCTTATCTCTAAAGTCTTGGATCAAACATTGTTACCTCTGAGCTAACACACAGCAAGCAAGCATGTTCAAGATGCTTCTGTCTACAGAGATCAAGCCCGGTGTGGTAGGAACACCTTTAAGCCCAGCATTCAGAGACAGAGGCAGACAGATCTCCAAGTTCCAGGCAAGCCAGGGGTACATAGTATGACTCAGTCTCAAAAATAAAATCCCTGAGGGCAGAGGTATGGTCTCACCACCTTGGAAACTTCTCTGGAGCCCAGCTCCTATGTCGTATAGATATGTGCTTCTTAGTAGCAAATTGTCATTATCAAATGAAGGTTATACATATGCACCAAAACCTAAATGGGACCTAGAGAAATGGTTCATCAGCTAAAGACACTTGTCACCAATCCCCACAACCTGAGTTCAATCCCAGGACCCACCTGAAGGAAGGAAAGCCTTGATTTTTGCAATTTGTCTTCTGAGTTCCTTCATGTGCAGACACACACGTGTACACACACATATACACGTATACACATATATGTGCAATTGATCAATCGGTCAAGGTTAAAACTTTTCAAAGAAGTTGAAACAGCTCTTATTGTGGTTGGCGTTCAAGGTGGCGCTGCATCTGACAGACTTACAGATGTCATTACTTCCTGATTAGTCAAGATGATGATGCATGCCTTAGACTTAGGATTAGTTGGCCTGTCCTATAAAGCTTTGCATTTCCCCCCATTTTCTGAGTCAGGGTCTTGCACTGTAGACCAGGCTGGCCTTGAACTCACAGAGATCCACCTACCTCTGCCTCAACCGCGTGTTGTGATTTAAAGCTATGGGTAGGCTTTGCTTTTCGATAAAATTGTGTATACTTGGAGAGAAGAGTTGAAGCATTCCCACAACCTTTGGTCCAGTTATCCCTATGGCAAAGAACTTATCTGGTAGAAATAACTGAACAGAAAAAGGAAAATTCCACAGATTAAAGTGCTGTGAGAGAGGACCTGTTGGCGGTGTTTTCCTGTGCAGTGAGTTCTGCTGCAAGGAGCTGTGAGTGGGCCTCCTGGAAGTCAGGAAGCCACAACATGGTGAGCTGTTGTCCCCAGATGGGGAAGAACAGATGCGGAGATCCAGGATCCAGCATGGCGGGACCTCCTCAGGGCCAGGTGGGAATCTGCAGTCATATCCCCTGTCCGTGAGCTCCCATGCGGTCCCTGCTGCTCCCTGGACCCAGGCACAGCCCTCTGACTAACTTTGCTCTGTGGGCTGCACCTGTGCAGAGCAATGGGAGCAGGGAACTGTGTGTGGAACCATGTTTGGAGTCAACAACAATGTGCTCTGGTGCAGCCATGGAAGGCAGGTTGACTAACTTGGAGAGGCCTGGCTTCTCCAGTATCTTCTAAACATTCAGTACTTTGCATTTAACCTTTGCGTGTCAGGTCTATTTACAGCTAATTTGTGGAGGTTGTAAAAGGCATCTCATGTTTTGGGTAGCACTCCACTGGTTAGCTGTGATGTAGAAGAGTAGAATTGGTGGTAAAAAGGATTTACCAATCTCCGTACTAGTCTCATGAAGCTGAATTTAACTGAGGAAGGACTGCCTCCAAAAACACCCCAAAGATAAGTATATGCTAATCAGGCCTGGTAGAGATAACGGTACTGTGGGGGCAGCCATGATAATCTAAGTCTGGGCAGGTCACCCAAAGGAAGTTCTTTACTTCCAACCATTATCACCTGGGATTCTGGCCATTGATAAATTTAAATAAGAGTCTCAGTAGTTTACCCTGAAGCAATACCTGGTAGCAGGAAAACAGCACAAACTGAGATTACCAGACCCAGACACACACACACACACACACACACACACACACACACACACACACACACTCCCCGCCCACCCCGCCCCGCCCAGGGGCAGACCATTCAAAGGCAATGCCTGACATTCCAACAGCTGTAGATAGGATCACCTGCCAGTGCACCTCACCAGGACACCCCTAGAAAAATGTCAGCCAATCAAGGGTCCTGAACCTCAGAGACCCCTCACCCCCAACCTTACTACTATAAAAACCCAATTCTAATTGAGCTAGTGGTGCTCCGGATATTCCAATATGTTGGACATGCGGAGAGATGGAGTTTGCAAACTTGATTAAAATAAAGGCTCTTTGCTTTTACAAAAAAAAAAAAAGTGCTGTGAGATTCGTATTTGCTAAAAATAGGAAGGAAACCAAATGTGTATCAGCAGAATTATAAGTAAAATAGACGTAGCATAGGTGTGTCTAGCCATGCAGCCCCGGACAGCGGTGACCATGGAACAACACCAACATAAATTTACTGAAAACCTATGAGATTTTTGAAATTAAAAAATTTATTTACTAAACCCGGCATGGTGGCACATACCTTTAATCCCAGCACTCGGGAGGTAGAGGCAGGTGATTTCTGGGAGTTCTAGGCCAGCCTGGTCTACAAAGGATTTCAGGACAGCCAGGGTTATATAGAGAAAACCTGTCTTGAAAAACCAAACAAGTTTTTCTGGTTTTGTTTTTGTTTTCACTTATTTCTTGTGCATGCACGTCTGTTCACCACGTGGTTGTCCGGTGCTCTCAGAAACCAGAAGAGGCTGTTGGATCACCTGGAACTGGAGTTAGAGACCATTGTCACACACTATGTGGGTTCTGGAAATTGAACCCCAGTCCTCGGAATAGCAGCTAGTGCTCTTAACCACTGAGCCATCTTTCCCGTCTCCCGACTTTGGTAACTAAATTTTGAGGTTCTCAGTTGTGACCCTTGTAGAAGACAGCATCGTGTTGCGATGTCCAAATGCTGGGCGTGCCTGTGAGGCCTGTGACTTGGTCTGCCATTCTTGAAACAAACACGCAGACTGCCAAGGCGATATCAGACACGTCACAGTGAGCCACATGCCACAGCTTCCTCAGTGCCACCATCTGGGAGAGACTTCTAAAATGGTTATTACAATGCTACACAGGAACAGAGAGCAATTTGGGACCCAGTGTTTTTTTAGAAAGCAAGTTACAGAACTGTACTGTCTCGGAATTCTCCACTTCGGAAGATAAAGGAGGCCCCAGTCAGTGAGTGCAGGTGTGAGGCCCTCCTGTGGTTAGATCACATGATGCTTTCAGGGGTTGAGGGCAGAAAGCAAGCTGCTCACATAGCCTGGCTCTTGGTTGGCATCAGGGAGATGGTTACGGATCTGTAGGTCTAGGTGCTGTTGAGCATCACTGTAGGAATTGGGGTCTCTTGTCTGGCTATGCCCTGCAGGCTCCTCCCAGTCCATCTGCGCTGTCACTCAGAGGCAGCTCAACAGTGCCAGACACAGGGGAAGCTAAATTCCTCGCTGATTTGCCATGCTAGAATAGATGAGGCCACTACTGTCCCCTTTCTATAAGTGAGTGGGCTGAAGTTCTGTTGGTTCCGGTCTCCCCAATTACAGGTGACAGAGCTGGGGTATAAATCCATCCCTTCACTCTGGGGTGAGATTCTTTCTATCTCCCCCCTCCCCCCGGTGGGGGGTGTTGAGAGAAGTGGAGGGATATTGGAAGGGACCCGGCAGCGGCATGGGCGGCGTTCTTTGGGAAGGAGGAGGAGGCAATGTAGAGTCTATTTTTAGAACTGCATCTTATGTACCTGGTCTCAGAGGTCAGGCCCTTGAGTTTACATTTGATGCAGTGGTCAGTGGGAGCCCTTGCAATTTTCAGGACATTCTCAAGATGGGCTTAATGAAGAAGCTGGCAGTAGACACAGGCTGGTTGCTGATGGGAGAGGGAGCCTGAGTCAGTCTGTCCCATGGTAAGGCAGATGAGTCGTTCTTGTTCTGTCTTATCAGGGTAGTTCTTAGAAATGTATCTTCCTCAACCTCTGACCTTCAGGTTCCAATAATATCTTAGATCAGTTCTATTTCAATGAATGAATGAATGAATGAATGAAATGTATGCCCTGGCAATGCTGAAGCCTGCTCAGGCAGCCCGTATATGGCGGTTCTGTTGGACTTGTCCATATAGGGTCTCATGGTCTAAGTTGATGAGGATGACTGACCAGGTCTCTTCCTCTAGAGGAATCAAGGGATGGGCACGTGACACAACTTGGCCAATGGAAGTCAATGGGAATGTTGACCTTCAAATCAGAGAGAGACCAGGTCCTTCTCTGCTGCTAAAGCTGTGGAATGTGTGCTTGGATGACCTGTCAGTACTCAGAGATCCCAAGGTCAGAGAGGGGACATTCTAGCTGGATTCAAAGCTTGGCTTCCCCTCAGTCTGAGGATTTAATCAGCCTCTCACCCACATGACCACGTGAACGACCCTCGCCACCCCTTTGTGACTTCTCCAATCGGGTTAGAAGCTTTGTCACGCATAAGCCCCAATATTCAGCATTTACAGTCAGCAATATGTGTATCGTTCATGAATTGAACATAAAAATTTTCAAAAACAACTGTGGGATTGTTTTATAGGCATCTAGTCTATATTTCTTGCACATAAGACACAGCAGGAAAAAAAAGTCTGTCCTCATTACCCGGAGTCAGAGTCAAGAAGTCTGGGTTCGCAGTGGAGCCCAGGGCCTTTCAGAGCAGCAGAGAGCCCTCTCCGTCGCTTGTGTAATGGGTGAAGCTGCTCAGAATACTCTCCTGTCTGCTCCTCTGGGATTCCGGCGTGAAGTTGACGTGGACAGGACGACCGCACAGGACAGCCAGGCACTTCCTGTACAGGTGTCCAAGGTATCTCCTGAACTTTTCCCCAGCAAAGGCGTAGATGAGGGGGTTGAGACAGCAGTGGCTGAACGCCACCGTCTCCGTCACACTGAGGGCCAGCCTCAGGTCCCTCTTCATGTCACAACTAGGGAAGAAGTTGTAGAATTTGAGAGTCTCCATGAAGATCACGATGTTGTAGGGTGTCCAGAAGAGGAAGAAGACCAGCACCACGAGGAGGATGAGTCTGATGGCCCTGGCCTTCTTCTGATTCTTGCAGGAAAACAGAGTCTGGAGGATTCGGAAGTAGCAGAAGCTCATGACGAGCAGAGGCAGCACGAAGCCCAGGATGTTTGCTTCCGAGTTGCGGAGCACGGGCCAGATTTCCTGGAGGACTTGGGGGTAGTCACCCAGACATTCGTTTTCCTTTCTCTTTGTGAACATGAACTGGGGTGCCGCCACCAAGATGGCCGCCGCCCAGACTCCCAGACTGATGGTGACACCGTGCTGCACCGTTCGGTTGTTCATGGAGTTGGCGGCCAGGACAATGGCCAGATACCTATCGATGCTGATGACGGTAATGAAGAATATGCCCCCAAAGAAGCCGATGAAGAAGAAGGCAGTGGTGAGCTTGCACACGGCGTTGTGGAAGCCTTCCTCGCTGACGAGGTAGTGAGTCCAGAAGGGCAAGGTGGCCACAAAGAGCAGGTCACTCAAGGCCAGGTTCAGGAGGTAGATGTCGGTGATGCTCTTGGGCTTCCGGCTGTTGGTGAGGGCAAGGACCACCAACAGATTTCCCACCAGACCGAAGGCAAAGACGAGGGAGTAGAAGATGGACAGGAAGATGGTCCCAAAGGCCACAACGTCACCCACGTAACAGGCTTCGGCAGAATCATCGTACTCAAAGTTCTCCAGATCCAGTTCAGGGAAGATTGTGGGCATGGTGAGGGCCTGGAGCAGAAGGGGAAACCCAGCCACATCAGCCTTAGACGATTGCAATTCTCTCTGACTGCGTGGAGCAGACAGGCGGAAACAAACACCGACTGGGGGTCTACTAAATTCTATCTTCACTCATGCTATCTTTTAAAACACGTCTTATTTTTGAAGCAGGGTCTCAATATGCAGCCCTGGAACGCTGCTCTGGAACTCACTCTGTAGACCAGGCTGGTCTGCAGCTCACAGAGATCTGTCTGCCTCCTGAGTCTGGGATTAAAGGCGCGCGCCTACACAACACTGGCAAGTTATGTGCACGTGTGTTTGTGTGTGGGAAGATACATGCGTGGGTGCAGGAGCCTGCTGAGTCCTGAGGACACTGGATCTCCTGGAGCTGGTGCTACAGGTGGCTGTGGGCCACCCTGACATGGGACCACCCTGACTAAGTCCTCTGCAAGACCAGTACTTGTATCTCTTTACTTTTTGGTGTGATTTAGAATTACCATGGAAACAAATATCTCAGCATGTCTGTGAGGGATTTGATATTTATTTATAATTTCTATAAAGGTTTGTTTATTTTATGTGTGCAGATATTTTGCCTGCATGCATACTTGTATACCATGTGTGTGCCTGACCAGAAAAGGGTGTTGGATTCACTGAAACTTGAGTTACAGATGGCTGGGGCCATCGTGTGGGCAGCGGGAATTGAATCCAGGACCTCTGGAAGAGCAGCAAATGCTCTAAACTGCTGAGCCATCTCTCCAGACCCACTCTAGCCGGCAGTGGCGGCGCACACCTTTAATCCCAGCACTGCGAAGGCAGAGGCAAACAGATATCCTAGTTCAAGGCCAGCCTGGTTTACAGAGCAAGTTCCAGGACAGCCAGGGCTACAAGGAGAAACCCTGTCTTTAAGAAAACAAACAAACACCCCACTCTAAATGTGGATGGAGCCGTTTCACAGGCTGGGGTCCTAGACAGAAAAGGTGACAGTGAGCAGATCTGCCACACACTGCTCTCCACTTCCCAACTCGCAGATGCCTGTGAGCAACTGATACTCCCGCCACCACAGCTTTTCCATGGCTGCCAAAATCCCATCGCCTCCTGTAGGGGAGGAAGGGTCACCCTGTTGAGGTCAGAAGGCGCCACGAGGCAGCGGTCAGTACTGTCCAGTTTAAATGTTGCTAAGACAACAGAGAAAAAGCTTGCAGCCTGGAGCCAAGAATGAACTCCATCACAGACAGCCTAGGCCTGCTCCATCACAGAAGAACCTGTGATTTCTTTCTCCCGTAAGTCGCTTCTTGTCGGGTCACCAGCCATGAGGAAAATAACCAGCATGGTCCTCCACTCCTGTTTCACAGTACCCTGGACTTTCCTGGGTTTAATTCTGGGTGGGAAAGGCCTCCATCCCAGCCACACTGGGTTGACTGTCTCACAGACAATCCGGTGAAGAGGAAGCACTGCTGTAACCCAGGCTCTCTGTTCACAGAGGGACCAGCTGACCCAGGCAGAGGATGGGTTCAGCCAGCCTGCTGCCCTTGGTTTGAGTGGCTAATCTATCCAGCTATTCCCAGCCCTAACCCATCCCTTATTCTTTTTCTTATTTTCTTACGGGCAAGAATGGGAAAAGAGGACATTTCTTCACAGGTTGGGTAATAAAACTGTCCCCTTCCATTTGTTTCCCAACCAGGATGAGCTGGTCGCTCACTCCGTACTGCTCCTCTGGGCCTTCTCAGCTGCTGCTTGAAACCACAGACAGAACCCTTAGAAGTCTGAAGGCATCTCAGAGCACACTTCCTGGATGCCACTGCCTCCTTCCCCATAGAAACGGAAAAAACTGTGCTCATGGTTTTTAACAGAGGGAGTTTCCACACCCACCGCACCATGTTCAAGACGGTTTCACCCAGGCCCACCCATAGCTACCTTCCTGCATCACCTGCCTGCGCATTCTGCCTCTTTCTGTGATGGACTGGGCTGAGGCTACCTGCTCTGGACCACCCAGGCTGCGATGGAGCTTTCGACTCTAGGAAAAGCACGGGCATTCCTTGCTTTAAGCTGCAGAACCCTGCTCTCTGAGGAGGAGCCCTGTTGTCGCTCACTCAGCATCATTCAAGTTGGTCAGTACCAGTCACTGCCACACAGCACTTTCTGAACTCAGCAACCATCACCTCGAGACCGAGGCCGTGGCTGTGTGGTTACAGTGCTTGCCTAGAAAGCTCAAAGCCTTGGGTTTGATCCTCAAACTGAACTCGCTAGGATGTGCTTGTGATCCCAGCAGCTGGGAGATGGAGGCAGGAGGGTCAGAGTTCAAGGTTATCTCACCCCGCCCCTGGCTGCAGAGCAAGTTTCAGTCCAATCTGGGGTATTGGAGACTCTGTTTGAAACATAAGCTAGGAAGTCAGAAAATAAATCAATAACCCCTAAAACGTGTAATTTCATATGTCTATGGTTGGCAGATGAGCAAGCAGGAATTGCTACTTAGCCCATGTGGCTCGTAACACAAGGCTTATCTTCCCTGGCATGGGAGGACATGCCATGTGGCAATATGAAAGCAGACCCTCGGAGGTCATAAATGAGGGACCCCAGGGCAGTCATATTCTTCCTCCTTCTCCCAGTGTGAAAAGTTAGGAGAGCTGACCCCAAGAGGACGCCAAAGTCGGGAAACACTGCTCAGCCTCTTTGTGCCTGGGATCTGTCTCCAGCCCCACGGCTTCTGTGGACTCACAGAGGTTGGAGCTTAGCCTGTGGGTAGCTTGGAGCCTTTGGGTTTGGGGAGGGGTCCTTCTTCAAGACTGGGGTTCAGTCTGATGATTGACCATGGTCTGTTTCTAAGGAGAGAGCCTATTCCAATGTTACTTAAAACGGACACTTGCAGAGCCCTTCTGACCTTTAGACACACCCAGGCCGCGGAGACTCACGTACGGTTGGACCCTGGGCATGGCGGAAATTTGGTATTTAAAGATATGATTATTTTTCCACTTACATGAAAAGTGCACCATCTCCTTCTCGTTTTGAACATGGAGGAGAGAGAGACGCCCTTTATGAAGCTCTAATCAGTTCAGATAGAGCGAACTGAACTACGGTGAACCTGAGCAAGACACCAAACACCTGCTTCAACACAAAACCCCAGAGCCACGTGAGGTCCCATGAGTGCAGGATGCTGCCATTTGTGAAAAGGTTGGAAAAGGTCGTATGTAAGAGGATCTGAATATCTCTGGAGGGACAAGCTCACAGCGGGAGCAGCAGTGTCAGATGGCAATTCTGGAGGCTAAAGGAGGAGGAAAGGAAATTAGGTTTTTACTATATATGCTTGGATTTTTGTCTTAGCCATGTAAGTATTCTCCACTGGGAAACTATTTTAATTGATCGGCTTTCAATATTAAAAATCAACAAAAATATGGATTTTATGAAAAACTAAAGTAAGTAGCCATAGAGGTTCTGAGAAAGTGACACCGCCCAGTTGTCAGCCTCCTGGAGAGTTGCAGTGGGAATGCAGGTATCTCTGGTGGCTGTGGGGCCTGGACCCTGAGACTTGAGAGCTCTGTAGGGACTCTGAATGAGTAGGAGCGAGACCACGTGGGGTCCCAGCAGGGGCTGGCCAGGCATTGGCAGCCGGAACAGTCTGGGAAAGGTCCTCTCTCACCCATCCCAGTGGCCGCATCTGTTGGTGGGACAGACACCTGGGCCGTGTCTTCTAGGCAGATGTTGAGAAGCAGCGCAGCCTCCGCCACGTGAGTCAGCGGTGACGTCTCCATTATCTACCTGGAAGGGGCTTGTGGGCTGTGTCAGCTCGCTGGGTTCAGCAGATGGGCCCCAGAGCACGAGGAGTCCACTCAAGATGGAAACCTCACATCAGCGAAGAACGCCTCCTTCCCTTGACTCATCCTCCAGCCTGAGAGTTAGAGCAAAGCAACTTCTGGTCTGACCTGGCAAGCCTCCCCCCTCCCGCCCCATCCCCAGGGTCTCCTGAGATATTTAGAGGATTGGAAAGTGAACCTAAAGATAGGACTTCCTGACTATAGATGGAGTAGAGCCAGGACTCCAGGGAGATCTTCAGTTTGAGGCTAGCCTGGGCTACATAGTGAGGCAAAGGCCAGCCTGAGGTCAGAGGCCTGCCCCGGTGCCTTGGAAGTGGTAGACACTAGAAAGCAAAGGTAAAAACCTGACAAGGTATTCTTCGGCAGGATTCTCTCAGCGGGATCTCACTTCAGGGTTGCAGGAAGCATACTTGGGAGCTGGTGTGGGCTAAGCACCAAAGGATGGAGCATCAGCCAAACAGCCAAGGCTGTGCCTTACAACTCAGGCAAGAACACAGATCCCATGGGCTCAGCCAGTAAAAGCCTTGCTGTGCAAACATGAAGATATCCAGAACCATATGAAAGAAAGGCTTGTGTGAGAGTGCAGGCTTGTCATCCCAGTACCGGGGAGGCAGATACCCAGGGCTCACGGACCAGGCAGCCCGGCCTAATCATAAGCCTCAGATCCCACAAGGTAGAGAGTGAATGACACGTGAGACTGACCTCTGGCCTCCACATGCATGTATGGACGTGTGCACACAGGTGCACCTGAGCCCACCCATACTCATAACCCATCACTGTGGAGGGTGGAGGCAGGAGGATTGCTGGGGACTGCTGGCTGCCAGCCTAGCCCCAGGTTCAGGGAGAGACCCTGTCCAAAGGAATAAGACGGAGAGCAACCGAGCAGGGCACTCCGTGTCTTCCTCTGGCCTCTGGGTGCACACACACACGCACACACACCACATACACTCGCTTGCATGCATGCTCTCACACTCACATGCACGCATGCTCGCACGCACAGATGTATACATAAATATCCTCACTTCCCCGACCCAGACACATCCATCAAAAACCTCCCACAAATCCCTAGAAGCCATTCACAGGCCTCTGTTCTATCTGGCAGTTAACCCGTGGTTTTACTGGTATTGAACTGGGGAGTCTGAGGTGAGCACAGAAGCAGGGCTTGGAATGTTCTAGATCAGCGGTTCTCATCCTGTGGGTACCTTTCACAGGCGTCTCCTAAGACCGGCAGAAAACACAGGCAATTGCATCACTATTCATAACAGCAGCAAAATGACAGTTATGAAGTAGCAACAAAGATAATTTTGTGGCTGGGGTCACCACAACTCAAGGAACTATGTTAAAGGGTCTCAGCATTAGGGAGGTTGAGAACCGCTGGTCTAGATCCAAGTAGAAATGACTTCAGTACCACCCACTTCATAAAACCTCTTCCTCACTTCTCCCGCCCGTCTTGGTCCACTTCCTTTTCTCAAGCCCACTCCTTTATTTTTAGACTTCCTTGTGGGGTGGTGGAGACCTTACCGGGGTTTCCAATTAGTTCCCTGTCTCTAAGCTTCTTAGGCGGCCAAGTTCTTCTGGCTGGCATCTTCCTAGGAGGCTTTCCCCTCTCTTTTGGCTCCACACCCTGCTGATTGATTTCTAAAGCCAGTGTCTCCCTTTAGATTGTCACTCTCCTGGGTTCCTAAGTGTGGCTTTCTAGTTTGTTCTGCGGTTGAATGCAGGTCCCCATGTTTGCGGCACAAGCGCTCTCCTGACAGAGCTGGGTCTCCAGTCTCTGACAGCCCTGCTTTGTTTGTTTATTGTTTATTAGCACACATGTCTCAGGGTTCAGAGAGCAGAGGCTGCAGCAGGAGGGACATTTTACAATGCCCATCAGTTTCCTGTGCAAGTCAGCTGACCCTCTGTTCCTATAGTTAGCTATGAGTTCATGCAATGGATCTGACAGCGTTACCCAGCAGGGTTTCACCCAGATCAAAGGTCCGCTGCAAAGCCAAAAAAATACCATCAAGGGAACTCTAACGGGAAACTACAGGAGTTACCTCCTCTCTCAAACATGCCATTATTTGAGGTTTGACACCTCTCCCTCCCCTTTCCTCCTTAAAGCACTCTGTGGTATTTGTATATTTCTATCAAAATAAAATTGTGAAAATTTAAAAACAAATGTTTCATCACCTTTTTAAGTAATGGAGAAACAGGGTAGCCTTTTAATAATAAAATTCTTGTTAGTGTAGGAGTTTTTGAGGCAGTATCTCCTACCATCACCCATACTGACCCAGAACTCCCTATTTAGTCTCTGTTGGCCTCAAACTCATTGCAAGCTGGGCAGTGGGGGTGTATGCTTTTAGTCCCAGCACTCAGGAGGCAGAGGCAGGCGGAATCTCTATGAGTTCGAGGCCATCAGGGTCTACAGAGTGAGTTCCAGGATAGGCTTCAAGGCTACAGAGAAACCCTGTCTCGAAAAACCAAACCAAGCCAAAATAAAACAAAAAACAACAAGAAGAAAAAACCCAAACAAACTCATTGCAATCCTCTGCCTGAGTCTCCTGACTTCTGGTATTAAAGGTATGAGCCACCGAGCCCACATTAAGTCACAAAGAGTATATAAGAGGGGTTCTCGTTCTCACAGAGGAGGCCTAGGGAAGCCAGGAATGTGAAGCACACAGCTTATCTCTGCAGGGGAAGGGATGCGTGGACCTGTTTTCCACCCAGAAGGCTGGGAATGGATGTAATTAGTAGTCCGGTGACCTGTGTTATCTGCAGGGCCAGGCCTCACCCGAATCCCCCAGCTACTGTGTTCATCCCAGGCTCTCCCTCCCTGGAACTTTATCTTTGTTTTTCAAACAATAGAAACCATCCTTTGGGGAGATGTCACATGTATTTTATAGGTTAGTGACCCCTCTGCTGTCTGTATAACTGAGACCACACCAGACCCTTAGCCCTTAAACTATAGACCCCATCTTCATGGTCACACACACTTTTCACAAGAGTTCAGTGTAGTCACGCCCTAGCTTTATTGGGCACATGGATGAAGATCATTGTTACTGGGAAACATTTTCTCAAAGTTGTACTGTACTTAAACAGGCTGAAAGAACTCCTCAGGGTCAGACTTGAGAAGCTTGAACCAGCACCAGATAACTAAGTGGTGTTGAACCCGATTTCCTCATGGGGATCCTCACTCTGATGGCCTCAGCACTGGCAGACTCCCCACAAAGTCAGTCATATGTTTAAGAGCAAATAAAGATGAAGGCTAAGAGGCTTAATGCAGCCTGCTGAAAACAAGGGAAGGTTCTTTTCTCTGGTCCCTTTCTCTTTTAGAACTGTCACTTCAAAACATCTGTAAATCACTTCTCCCTGAATGTGTGAGTCCTGGAACTTTCAGGGCCTTCGGTCCATTGTGTTTTGTAGGAACACCTTTCTCCAGGACCTGGGCATTTTGATTTGGAAATGTGAAAAGCAAGCACACAGCCCCATCTCCCAATTTCTGTGGGGATGCAGGAGCTTCAGCCCTTGGCTGCAAGCAACCTCCTGTCGCTAATGTAAGAAGGTTGTTCTCCTCAGGACAGAGCCAACTAACTTTCAAGGGTGCACAGTCTAATCCCACAGGCAAAGGTAGGTTCACGTCACCAAGAACACGGTTGAGGGCTGGGGAATGGCTCAGTCAGCAAAGCGCTTGCTTTGCAAGCTTTGTTGCGAGACCTGAGTTCCAGCCTCCAAATCCATATTAAGCTAAATGTGGCTGGGTAGCGGTGGCACAGGCCTTTAATCCCAGCACTTGGGAGGCAGGGGCAGGTGGATATCTGAGTTTGAGGCCAGCCTGGTGTACAGAGGGAGTTCTAGGACAGCCAGGACTACACAGAAAATCCCTGTCTCAAAAAACAAACAAACAAACAGCAACAACAAAGCTAAACGTGGTGATGCACTTGTAATCCAGCGCTGGGGAGGTGAAGACAGGGGGATCCTGGGGCTCCCTGGTCAGTCAGCCTGGCTAAATGGGTGAGTTCTAGGTAAAAATAAGAGATCACTTGAATAACGAAGGTGGAAATGCCTGCAGACACCTAATGCTGACTTCACACGCACGCACACACATGCTGCCAGGTCCTCTTGCTTCATGACCAGCTGTTGATCACCTTAAGGACAGGGATGCATCAGAGTGTGTCTGTGGGCCACGGGAGGGAGGGGTTCCTGTCTCAAAGTCTCCTAGGGCTGGTCAAGGATAGCATACTCTGGATGACTGAGCCAGTCATGGAGAGACTTCCCTTCTCTTTGACATCTGTGGAGGAAGACTCTGTGCTGTGAGAAGCCTTTGATTTTCATTTTAGTTCCCAGCACTGAGTACTGCTCTAGGCTCTGCTAAGAAAGAAATGGAAACAGCACTGTGAATATTCTAACAGTATATAGGGAAGGCTAAGGGACGCTAAGGCCAGGCCTCAGTACCTGTCTCCTTCACGACTGAAGGACGGTCATAAGAGGGTGTCACAAAAAGTCACTTTTTGGGAGGAAGCTGGCAGGTAGGTTGGCAGAGGGAGGTACCAGGGAATGGGGTGGGGTGGGCTCAGAGGGGCGGAGCCTGGGGTTTCCAGGTGTGAGGGAATATACCAGAAACAAAAGACAAGAGGGGGTAGTGGGGTTGGGAGGGGCTCCATGTCTGGGAGCATTGGGAAAGGCTAGTTACAGAGAGTCAAGCTGGCTGAGCAGTAGAAGAGGGGTGGGCAGAGGAGCTGCAGACCCCAGCCCAGGGAGTCAGGAGGAAAATTCAAACGCCAATTCAAAGCTGTATATAAGTTCATCATGCTGCATAAACTTTGGGTCTGATTAATTTTGGTGTGTGATTTTTTTTTAATTACTTGCAAGGTTTTGTATAATAAAGTTTACTTTTTGGTGGTGTTGTTTTGTTTTTGAGACAGGGTCTATTTGGTCCAGGCTGTTGTCTTCGGAAATGTAGACCTGGCTGACCGTGAAGTCACAGAGATCCTCCTGACTCTCCAGTGCTGGGATTAAAGCCCCATCCCTGGGCTACAAAGCTTATTTTAAAAAAGGAGAGTTAAGCAGGGTGTGATGGCGTGTGCCTTTAATCCAAGTACTCGGGAGGCAGAGGCGGGAAGATCTCTGTAAATTCAAGGTCAACCTGGTCTATAGGACGAGTTTCAGGACAGCTAGGGCTATGCCGAGAACCTGTTTTAAAAGAAAAAAAGGGGGGGGGGAATTCCTGAGGACTTTGAAGCAGACACACAGATGGCATGACTGAAGTCTCCTATAGCGCAGTTGGGCCAAACCCTCTTCCACTGTGTGAGCTCATTTACTGCACGCAGCTGCAGTAAACCAACAGCTTTGCGCATGATTCTTGCCTTGAGGATGGAGCACACGTCTGAGGGAGACAGACGTCTGGATGAGAACCGGTGCATGCAGGAAAGGTTTACATAACCCACCTTCCATTTCTGAAAGCCGCTCATTCACTCACACCAGTCCTGATGTCTGGCGGTCATTCTCTTACAGAGTTGCATTCTGGAAATACTGATGAGTTACTGAGGTCTGCATCTGCTACATGGAGGGGCAACTTCCAGTAACACTGGGGCAAGGGCAGGGGTGTGAGGGGGGGCTTTGGGAGTCCTAGCGAGGTTCTTTTCATTGTGTGGTGTGGTGTGTGTGTATGTGTGGTTTGTGCGTGGGTGTGGTATTTGCATAGGTGTGGTATGTGTTTGCATGTGTGTGCTTGTGGTGAGTATGGGGATGCAATCATGCGCAGTGTATGTGCGTGGGCATATCTACTTGTACGTGTGTGCGTGTCATTCCTCGGCACTTTCTACCTTCTTTCTTGAGACAGGGTCTCTCATTGTCCTGGAGGTTTCTGGGTAGTCCAGGCTGATTGGCCTGTGACCCCAGGGATCATTTCTCCCTCCTCAGCACTGACTTTATCAGCACGCACGCACGGCCACACCAGGGTTTCTCACGTGGGTTCTGGGGATGGAACTTGGTCTTTAGCTTGCAAGGCGGTTTGCACATTAGGTGCCCCCGGGAGGAAAGGCTGGCCCCAGGCTCAGTCAGAAACCCTAGACTTCCTTTGGTTCTTCTTGGTAGGAAATGACATAAGGATCTCCCGCTACTGAGACTCCTGGGCACCTGTCATCAAGGCTGGCTAGGGCTCAGGCTCCATCGCTCCATGACACGCACACACGTACAAGTAGATACGCCCACACACATACACTCAGGGAAGGACCCCACTCCTTCCCAGCCTGCTTTGGAGCAGTGTGAGTTCGCAACTCATTCTGAGGGCCTGGTTTGGAAGTCTTCAGGCTTAGGACTCTGGGCTGGAGGCTGGGTTAGGGAGGCACAAGTGACCACTATGGCCAGACCGTGCCTGACATGGCCACCCTTGCACAGTGGGCTTGGGAGAAGAAGGAACTAAAAGTTGATTTGGAACTGGGTCAGTCCTAGCGTGATGTCTTCTCGCCTGGTCCTATGACTTGGGGTCCTTAACAACCTCCTTTGGAAGTAGTCAGTGATGTTAAGATCCCTGAAGTCAGGGAGCTTCACTCTCCCTGAAGCAGCGGACAGAAATTGTTTTTAAAAGTGCATTTAATTATTTTTTTATTTCTATGTGTGTGTGTGTACGTAATTGCACATGCTGCAGTATGTGGCCAGAGTACATCTTGAGGGCATCAGGACTTTCCTTCTACCACGCTTCTCTCGGGGCTCAAACTCAAGCAGTCAAGCTTGGCACAGGCGCCTTTATCCCCCTTGCTAGCCCTTACTGATTTTGAAGCACCAAAGACGTCCATTCAGTGTGTTTGGGACTTTATATACCACACCCTAACCTTCACAATGCACTCTGTTGCCTGGGTCCTACCGGCTGGAAGAGCAGGAAGCTGACTCGGAATCAAGCTCTGTGCAGCATTGCCAAGGGCAAGGTCCAAATTACAGCTTCCCGAGGACCAGCAGCATCCCCTCCCCAGGCCTCTCTCTGCCACAGGGTCAGCCAAAGTGCAGGGTGGGTAGGTTTTAAGCGGATTAGCTTGGGTAGGGTCTTCCCAGGAAACGGGGGTGCACGAAGGGCCAGGTTGGTCAGCCTGGGTCTGGCACTATTTTTCTGTCCCAGCGTTCTTCCATAAAAACCAAGCCATGCCGAGGGGCCGGGGGAGAGAAGCCACCCTGGCCTTCTTTTGTGTGTCTAGTTTTGTTCCCATGCGGGAGGAGCAAGGTGAACAGGATCCAGATAAACTTGCAGGCTTCCTACTCCCTTTCAGGAAGCTGCAGGCCATCTCTGGGGAGAGGAGTCTTACTTCGAGCAGCTGCCAGCAATTGGTGAAGGAGCTCCAAGTCCGCAGCTCTCAGGAGTGGGCACCCCCACTGGGGTGAGCTCCACTAACTCAAGGGCACATTCCTGAAGTAACCCCCTTAGACTTACTGCTTCACTGGGCTAGACTTGGGTTGTCCCTGCTGCCCCAGGGGTCCTATCTGTGGTGGGTGACCTTTGATCACTTCTGTCCGGAAGTCACCCAACACTCCTTCCTGGGGCTATTTCTGTTTTCCAGAAGCCCCTGAGTCCAGTCATTGCCTCCACCCTACTGTTTCTCACAGGTGCCCAAGGCTCAACAGGTCAGGGCCTGCTGTAGCCTAGTTTTCTCTCCGCAGGCTCAGAGTCCCCTCATGACCTGTGCCTGAGCAGAGTGTTTTCTTATGGTCTGAGTGTCTTTACGTTTGCCTGAATTTTTTCCTACCTCAAGTATTATATTTCAACTAGTTGGGATAGAAAAAAAAATTAGGGGAATTTGGAGGGAAGGAGAGAAAAGGGAGAAGGGAGGGAGGGTGGGAGGGAGAATTCCCAGCTCTCGGCCTTTCTCTGGACTGGGCTATAACCGCCCAGAGCAAGGCTGCAGGCGCCTGGGGCAAGCCAGCTGCGCTGTTCTCAGGGGGCCTCTGGAAGGGTCTGCCTGTGCCAAGCAGGGACAAGGTCTGTTCTTACCATTCCCTTCCTTCCGAAGATCACCTTTCCTAGGGCTCAGACATCTGAGCCCTAAGACATGGTTATGAGCATTTATGAAACTGAGGAATGAGTTTGCACCAAGTTTATTATAAATGCAATAAATGTTCATTATAACAACTGAAGATGTTACCAAAGTGGAATTTAAGAAAAGGGGGGAAAGTCCATAAAACTATGCAACTTTGCAGATTCAGGCATAATATTCTTTTAGTTTTTCTCCATATAAATGTGTATTTACAGTAAAAATACTAACGTCATTTTGAACATTAATCATCATCATTATTGTTACTAGAGATAGGGTCTCATAAAGTTCAGGCTGGCCTCAAAATTCCTGCGTACCAAGGACGACCTTGAGCTTCTGACCCTCCTGTCTCTTCTTCCTGAGTGCTGGGATCACAGGCATGGCATGCCTACAGTATGCGTGGTACTGGGGATTGGACTCCTTGCATTCTAGGCAAGCGCTCTATCAGCCGAGCTACGTTCTCAGTATAGCACCCTTATTTTTATATTCTCAAGCCTGGATACAGTCAGAGAAACCGCTGAGCACCTGCCACTCAGTTCTAGGGATTATCAGCTCACAGTTAACATTTCATTTATCTCCTATTTTACAGCTCAATGAGGCTAATTTCATCTATAAACACTCCTGTGTGGGTCTCTGAGGAATAAGTGCTTTTTAAAACAAGAAATAAAACCATCAACACTAGTGTTTATAGTTGTTAGTGTTTGCTTGAGATAAGAGGCTCCCAGGGAAGCCCAAGCTGGCCTGGAACTCACACATAGCCTATACTAGTCTCAAACTACTCCTTCAGTGTCCCGAGCGCTGGGATTAGACGCATGAGCCACGAAGTCTGACTGACAGTACAAATTTTAATTTTTACAAACATCAACATTTCCAGTCAGGTGGTGGTGGTGCACACCTTTAATTGGGGGGCAGAGGCAGGCAGATCTCTGTGAGTTCGAGGCCAGCCTGGTCTACAAGAGCTAGTTCCAGAACAGGCTCCAAAGCTACAGAGAAACCATGTCTTGAAAAACCACAAAACCGAACCAAACAAAAAAAGGAAAAAAAAAAAAGCGTAAAACCAAAAGACATCAATAGTTCCTATCACCCAAATGTAATTTTGTATCAGGTCCCTCTTCCCTCTTTTCTGATAGTGTTACCTGAACCTTTCTTCACAATCCTAAAATGGAATTACTCACACCTCAAAGACTTCTTATCCTCCACCCCCCTGTTTTATCTGCATCTTCAGGAAAATGAACACAGAAGGCAAACAGCTCAGTAACCTGGTTTGCCTGATGGCCCCCCCCCAGGTGTGGGAGGAGTCCTCTGCACTTACCTGGGCAGATGGGAACGAAGTGCCAGACAGTCCTCCAGTCCCACACAAACTCCACCAGCCGCCAACACTTCCCTCTCTCTGAGGGCATCTTTATTTGTGAAGTTAGCCAATAGCATCTGGCTTCCTGTCTTTAGATGCTGTGGCAAGCAAGCTCAGAAGCTCCAGGCTGGAGACCAGCTGATCACAAGGAGCCTGCATTTCAAGGGACTGCTGCCTGGGGCAGACCTGGGGATGGCTGGGGGCTGTGTCACATATCCCCCCACCCCCAGCGAGATGAGAGTCTGCAGCCTCAGAGGCCAGCAGAACACAAGTCAGGCCTCATTAGTAGGGGTCTCAGGCAATCTGTGAAAGCCCCTCATCTTTCCATCCATCTTCGAAAGCATCTGGTACCCACTGGGCAGCACTGGGGCGCAGGTTCAGTGTCCTTGCTATCTTTCACCTTGGCATGGTCTTGGTCCCTGCTGCCCGCCTGTGCCTGCTGAGGGGCACACATCACGGGAGGTTCTTAGGAGGCTGTTTTGTCCACTGAAGTAGAAACACCATACTGAAAATGTCAGTAGCTCTCCCCCATTCACGGTTGAGAAAGCCCACTCCTAAGTCCCTTTTCTGTTCCTCCTGGCCTCCCTGTTTGCTCACCTTCCCCTGCAGAGGCCAAGGGATCACAGAGACATAGCGGTTCCTCACAGGCTCTCAGACATTGGCCCTTTCCCTGTGTCCCAGCAGCTCCATCGGGGGCTACCCAGGTCAGCTCCTTGCCCTCACTCTGCCCCACTTCAGCTCCTGATTTTTGTTTTTTATTTTTATTAATTCTTTGGGGATTTCACACTTTGTATTTTGATCATGGTCATCTACCTACCTCCTCCCAGATCCACCCACCCAACCTCGTTTCACATTCATTTCTGCTAACTTTTTTAAGGCTTATTTTGAATTATGCATACATGGATGTTAGTGCAGGTGCCCACGGAGACCAGAGGACTCAGATCTCCCTGGAGCTGGGGTCACAGGCAGCTGTGAACTGCCCATCATGGGTGCTGGGAACTGAACTGTTTCTTCTGCAAGAGCAGTTATGTGCTCTTAGCCACTGAGCCATTCCCACAGCCCCCTGTTCTGTTTTTGTTTGTTTTATTTTATTTCGTTGTTGCTGAGACATGTCCCACGCATCCTGGCCTGGCTCTGTATTTGAAGATGACCTGAGCATCCTCCTGCCTCCACCTGCCAAGGGCTGGGATGTTCTACCATGTCTCATTGATGAGGTGCTGGGGAAGCGGTCTATGGGTCGAGCCATCTCCCTAGCCACACTCAGCTCACCGTTGCGCTCCTGTCTTGGATCTGGCCAAGATTCTCCCACTGCTTCTGCCAAACAGTCTCATCAGTGCTCATTGCTGACATAACTCCATCTCCAGTTGGGGCCTGGAGATCACCCTGTGCCCATCGGTCCCTTTCTGTCTGTCTGTCTATATTTTACCCTCCCACCTAAACAAAGAGCAATCCCCGAGCCGCAGCTGGTACAGCTTTAACTCCAGGTAGCTTCCTCTGCTCCCTGGTCTGTCTGTGAGCTTGCTCTCAACTCGATGGTCCCCCTTTTCTTTCCATTGCATTCTGACCACTTCCTCTTCCTCTAGCACACACGCACACATGCACTCACACGTGCACACACACACACACACACCCTTCCCTGTGCGTGCACTGGCACTGGGAGTGCCTGCCTCCCTGACTCACCTGCTGAGGGCTGAGAAGTGAGCTTGTCCTGTCCACGGCTGCTGCAGCTGATAGAACTCTGTGATGAGTGTCAACACACTTGTGCCTGTTTCCTTGTTCCCACGGGGCAGTGACAGCTGCCCGGATAGACACCCACACACACCGAGGAACACAATATTTAGGAGAGGCACTCTGAGCTCATGGAGCATTCTATTTTAGAGTAGGAAAGGAGGCAAGCCTGCTTTGGGGACCTGAAGGCAACAAACAGTACCTCGTGTGTGTGTGTGTGTGTGTGTATGTGGTGTTTGTGCCACATATGTATAGTGTGTACAGCATAAATGAAGTCCAGAAGAGGCCATTGATCCTCTGGAACTGGAATTATAGGAAGGTATGAGCCATCTGATGTGGGTACTAGGAACCAAACTTGTGACCTCAGCAAGGCAGTAAGCACTTTTAACTACTGAGCCTCTTTCCAGCCTGCCTGCCTTCCTTCCTTCCTTCCTTCCTCCCTCCCTCCCTTTCTTTCTTTCTTGTTTGGTTGATTTGAGACAGGGTTTCTCTGGGTAACAGCTCTGGCTGTCCTGGAATTAGCTCTGTAGACCAGACTGGTCTCCAACCAGCAGAGATCCTCCTGCCTCTGCCTCCTGAGCACTGAGATTAAAGGCATGCACCACCACCGCCTGGCTTAAATTATTTCTTTAAAAAACTCTATTTTTATTATTTTATGTATGTAAGTGTTCGCCTGTACAATCACCACCACATGCACGCCTGAACCCCAAGAGGCCAGAAGAGGGCAGTGGATCCCAGGTCTCCTGAGACTAGAGGTTACGGATGCTTGTGAGCCACCATGTGGATGCTGGAAATCAAATCCAGGTCCTCTGGAAGAGCAGCCAGTGCTCTTAACCACTGAGACACCTCTCCAGCCCCTGAGTAAATTTTGAGGTGGGAGAACTAAGGTGCACTATAAATGGAAACACTAGCACCTTTTATTCCAAAAGAAGCCATGGTTGTCACTATTCACCTTGCTTTTGAGATGGGGTCCTGCTGTGTTGCCCATGCTAGCCTAGAACACCTAAGTTCTCATCTCAGCCACTTCTAAGCGCCTAGGTACATGCTAAACCGCTCACCCCCAGCTGCACCCCTGCTCCACCCTCCCCCTTCCCTCAGTCACTTCATACCCCCAGCTGCACCCCTGCTCTGCCCCTCCCCCTTCCCTCAGTCACGTCACACACCCCCAGCTGCACCCCTGCTCTGCCCCTCCCCCTCCCCTCAGTCACTTCACACAC
>PVIU01020741.1:0-33294 GCA_004026605.1 Ondatra zibethicus | reverse complement strand
ACACTAGGTTCTGTGATTTTAAGTGGTGACGACACTGCTGTGCACACGCTAGGTTCTGTAATTTTAACTGGTGATGACACTGCTGTGCACACGCTAGGTTCTGTGATTTTAAGTGATGATGACACTGCTGTGCACACTAGGTTCTGTGATTTTAACTGGTGACGACACTGCTGTGCACACGCTAGGTTCTGTGATTTTAACTGGTGACGACACTCTTGTGCACACGCTAGGTTCTGTGATTTTAACTGGTGACGACACTGCTGTGCACACGCTAGGTTCTGTGATTTTAACTGGTGATGACACTGCTGTGCACTTACTAGTTTCTGTGATTTTAACTAGTGAATGCACTTTCTTATCCTAGTCATCCTAAGGGCCAGGGAAGTGAGCAGAACCAACACTGAGAATCATCTGTGAAAAATCTATCATTGTGAACATTGGAAGACTTATTTTCAGACTAGCTCCATTCATATTTTGTATACTAAAATATCAATATAAACAAATAAATGTTAATAAATAGATACATCAAACAAATATTAATAAAAATAACATTAGTGAAGAAATTAGAAATAAATATTGTCAATGTTATATTAATATGTAAAATAAATTAATAAAAATATTAACCTCTAAAGTGTTTGGCTAGTGTACAGTCAGGGTAGTGCTATTTTTATATCCCGATTGAAGTTATTTTCAGGAAACAGTTCTGTCCTTTGCAGGGCTGCCACTTATTTACACACATATTAAACCCATCTCCTTCACACTGCGGGAGCTCTTCACGCTCGCTCTGTGCTGCTTGGGATCTGCTCTCCCTTTGCCATGTCTGTTTCCCAGTCCTGTTGGGATGCCGTGGGAATTCTGTCTTCTGAGGATCTTTGCTGCTTGGCCTTTCTACAGACCCTTACTGACATGAAGTCTCAAGATCCTTATCGTAAGTATCTCAAGTTCTTCATACCACAGGAATACACAGCATCCTCATAGAACGTTAAAAAAAAAAAAGCAGGGCAAAACACAAGGTTCTCAGAGTTGGAGTTAGGTGGCTGCGCCTGAGGAAGTCTGTCCCTTCCCACAGCTGAAGCTGGTTGTTTGCCACAGATCCTAACCATTCCTACCTCATGTCAGGATGGAAAACATGCAGCTCAGTTGGTTTGCGATAGTAAAATGGATCGTTGTGGCAACACGCTCCCCCCATCTCTGTAACAGCTTTTTCTACTTTAACAAACCCTATTTATCACTTTACTGCACAATGAATCCACAGGGGGTGCTAATTGTTCATTAATTAAATTTTAGCCTTTCAACACTTTTGTATTCTCCAGTGGCCCTGTCTGCAGTGAAGTACACAGAGTGGCCTTTTCCAAACTGCCAAAAATTCAAGTTGGTTTTTACTGCTATCGTGGACACTGCTATACAGGTCAGTTTTAGGTCAGCAGGCACATTGCTGTACTCTTGTAAGTCCTTGTGACCCAAAGTTTCCAGCCTTAGACCACAGGCTCTGGAGTGGAGACAAAACCCAGAAAGTGTAGTTGAACATGACAGTCAGTCCTAGCCACTTTGAAATAAAATTTGATTCTTTTATTAGAAAATCCTATTGATTTATGACAGGTCCTCAAGAAACTGGGAGCCTGGTGGAATGAGGCATAAGCTCTCTAAGATCCATCATTCCCTAAGGAAGTCATTTCAAACTTGGTTTTCTGTGAAAGACTCTTCTTTAGGTTTTCAGTGAAGAGGTTAAGTTAAAAATCACCAGATTGGATGGTGGGGGGCAGCCCAGGTGGGAGGTGCTGACTGTGCAAACTTGAGGACCTGAGCCCCCTCCAGAGCAATCACACATATAGCTCTGCAGAGACTGAGACCCGCGGAGCCCTGGGACTTACTGGCCTGATAAGCCTCATGTCCCAGGGAGAGGCCTTGTCTCAAAAATAGATAAATAAACAACGCTCTCCGGAGGCCCTGGAGAGTGGCCCCCCAGCTGGCCTCTGGTTTGCGTGTGTGTTCATGTGCCCACCCTGCCCCCAACACAGACAGAGTCACGGATAATATACATTGGGGTCCTGCCAATCGGTTATAGCTGCTGCTTTCAAGCCAGCTAGACCTTAATTCATACTAGTGCAAGGGATTTTGAAGAAAACAGAATTTGCCTCAAGGATTTGAGGAGTTCTGGCACTTGGCATCCTGACTGTGCTCTGCACTGTTCTTTTGTGGGCTGTTGTTACCGTGCTGAATTAATCACAACTTGCCAGTGTGCACGGTTGTGAAGTGCTCAGCTAGTGCACTTTGGTTTTCAAGGAATCTGTAAGTCGCACTCAGAGGTTTTGTTGAGAACTTTTATTATTTTTTTTTAATTTTTGTGTCACTTAGACATTTAAGTCACTTAATATGATTGCACCCTCAGCAGGAGAAAAGCAAAGAGCCAGTTGTGATTTCTTATTCCTTCCTCCTCTTGTCATAGTGTCACTTGTAACTTAGAGGCAACACTGGCTTTCCTAGTAGTATTCTGTTCAATTTTATATCTTAGCTCAGATGTCATGCTCGGTTCTTAGAAGACTACCAGTGACGTAGTCTGAAGTTTTTCTGGTATCATACACAAGAGAATCTTTTAAAAGAAGAAACTAGGGAGTTCAGGGTTTGGTTTCAAACCCAAACACACATGCATGCGTTTAATACATTTTAGTTCAGTGAATAAATGAAGAGCAGTGAGTAGCTATTCTGACGAGTCATTTGTGCCTACATGTCACAGGCAAACAGAAGACTATGTAGTGACTAATCCATGTCTTGTAGAAGAGGAGAGGCCTGCAGCTCAGTCAGTAGAACACTTGCTTAGCAAGCAGGAATGAGGCCTGAGTCTGGCTTTCAGAATCCAGGCCTGGTGGTGTGCACTTATAATCACCAAACTAGGGTGTCAGAGGTGGGTGGGTCCCTGGGGCTGACTGTCCTGCCAGCCAAGTCAAATCTACCAGTTCCGGGCCAGTGGGAGACCCTGACTTAAAGTTTTCAAACAGGTTACAAAGTGGATGATTCCCAGGGAAGACCACCCAAGTTTGACCTCTGGCTTCCACATGTGCGAGTACACATGTACACCTGCACATGTGATTTTACACACACACATACACACACACCATAAACAGTAAAGGGAAAAGAATGGAGACTAGGGGAATACTCTGTAATGCCTGTCACTATCAAAGCAAAGATAAACATGTTAAACAGCTTAAGGAATGCACTCACTCCCAGCGCTGTGCACAGATGTGCTACACACGGCTGCCTATTACTGAACGCCAAGAAGTTGGTGCTTATCATTAGTGACATATCGTTCTAAGGGAGCCAAGAGATAGGAAAAGCAAAACAGTTCTCAGCCCCTCCTCCCTAAACCAGCATAACTGGAAACTACTTTTCCTTCTGTCTGGCTTCAGCGACACCCGCCTCGGTTTCCGTGAGACGAGGACTTTTCTGGTTTTGTGTCAGCTATTTCCTCGTTTGAGAGGTGGAGTCTGAGTGTGAACTACTTAAGAATGCACTGTTGGCTGTTTCATTTGGCCGGGAAGATGGAATTCATCAAGCGCCGTCTGTTCAGATGAACTTTAAGTAACGGCAAAGCATTTGTGGTCCTTGCCACACGCTCTATGCAAATTGCCTTCCAAACACCAAGGCTGTGAAAGTCCTGGATCACCCAAGAAGAGCAAGGAACACATGTCTTTTTATCTCCTGCTCTGGTCATCGGGAGTGCTAAAGGTTGAGAGGGGAGAAATGAGTCACTTTTTTTTTTATTAAGGCGTAATAAAACTAAAAAGAAAAAAAATAACCCCCAAGTTCTCATATCTGGACTCTGTTAAAGCATACAGCAGCAGGCCCCAGTGCCCGCCACTCCTGTCAATGGTGGGTGACCACCCTTTCCCTATAACCTGACTGTTAATGCATTTAAGAGGTCCTTCCAGAACCATTTGGAATATTACAGACTTTTAAAGCACCCGTGAATAATAAATAATTTTAAAGCTCACATTTCTCTTTTGAACACCCTGTAAAGAGTATTCATTTTCAGTCAGTTAAATACATTTTACATATAGGAGTGATTTTTAATGTGAAGCTGTTGATTTAAAAAAGAAACAAAGCAAACATAAACACACGAGCACATGCACACAAATTAAATATTATTAAAGCTGCAGTTTTCCCATAGCTTTATACATTCCAGTCAAGAATGAAAGGAAGCGGTTATTCGAGAATGCAAAATAATTTATTTAGAATGACCTCATCCTTTAGGAATTTAAATCATTGCTGCAAAAATGCATTGAATAATTTGTCTTGATGGCTTTAAAAATGATGTAAAAATTGTTACCCTGATGGCAGTGGAAGAAACACAAGCACCCTTGTCACCTGTCTGTTAAACACACAGTTCAAATTACTGTGCTCTTTCTGTAGTACCTACACCATTGGCATTCGTGTGCACCTGTATGTTTCCCTCAGGATTCCCAGCTTGTGTTCGGTGGTTCTGGGAGCTAATGAATGGGGAAAGTTCAAGCCCATTCAAGTAGACAACTGGCAGACATAAAGACTCAAATGAAGAAAACAGGACAAATCTGGAAATCTGCTTTGGTCTTATGTTTTAACCTATTGCTCAACATTTGCAAAAATAATATGCTAAATTAGCTTATTATGAGGTTAAATAATGCCATGGCTGTATTGCTCATGTTTTCAAGGGAAGGGAGTAATTTCAAAATTATATCCTTGGCTTCGGAATTACATAGTAACATACTTGCACCAAGGTTACCTATCTTTAAAGACCCAAGATTATATCCTGTGTATGATAATTTAATGCTTGAAATATAGCATGGATTTATGTCCCATTAATTTTTAGATATTACCAACTATTCATGCTTTGTTTTCTTGCTGGCTGTATACGCTACTGTGAATGCTTCAGGCGCTATAGATTTCCATTGGGCTACTCGTTAGAACTTGTATTCCAGGGGTTCTATTTAAGAAAAGAAAATAAGGGAAATGTGTTTGTACTAACTATGTGGACGTTTGGAAGGAAAGCAGGAGCACACGCTGCCCTTCTCAGACTCTCTCTGCCTGGGCAGCTTTTCTTCCAGCGGTGATAAGGTGCTCCAGAAACAGTCACTAATCTTTGTAACACCCTGGAGGGTAAGTAGTGAGAATTATTATCTTCATATTGCAGGTGAAATACTTAGGTAGGAGCAGATTAAATGACTTGGCCAGGGCACTTCCAAGTCAGTTATAGAGCTCAAAATAAAACTTCAGACTCCTGACTCTCAGTCCTTCTGAGTCACGACACCTGGCACATAGAAGGACCAAGCCTGTCAGTATCCTTTCACTTCCCACCCTTGCAAAGTAGCCCTCTGTGAAGCTCCTCTGCATTAAGGAAACTTGGCTGCGTAGCATTTGTATGCCCATGGTACCAAATCCATGATGAGATGTTCCAAGGGAGCTCTGCTGATTCTGAAGGAATTCGGGATTAGAGAGATTGGGAAACTGACTTCTCACTAACCCAGCCCTGGGAAGAGCTAACTGTCACACAAGTTAGTTGCTTGCCCTAATTTCTAAGATTTCTTAGATGTGTGTAATTTCTTTAATGTGTGTGTGCACACTTGTAGAGGTCAGGGCTTGACTCTGACCCTTCCTCAGTTGCCATCCACTTCATTTTGTGAAATTGAAACAATCCTTCACTGAACCCAGAGTGTGTGGATTTGGTTCAGCTGCTGGCATCCAAGTTCCGAGATCCTCCTGCCTCCACCAACCATCACCAGGATTGCAGGTGTACACAACCATAGCTACCTTTTTTTTAGTTCCTCCCTCCCTCCTTCCCTCCCTCCCTTCCTCTTTTCCTTCCTTCCCTTCTTTATTTGCACTGTGGTGCTGGGGAGTGAATTCAGAACCCCAGACTTGAGCTGCAGACACTGTACTAACTGAGACATCTATCTAGCTCCCTAATTTCTTTAACATTAAGAGGGATCCAATGCATTTTGCAACTTTAATTTCTTCTAAATAATTATGAAGTGCCTATAACAGTGGAGTTGACTCTGACAGGCTGGGCTTTTACACCAAGACCTGCTTAATGGTAGGAAACAAGATTGAGCCACACTCCTGCCTCTCCTGAGCTGGTCCTTATCCTCTTTCTTTTGGCCCATTATTTTTATTTCTGGCTGTGTTTACTAGACTTGGAAGGCGCACAGTATCTGGAACCCTCACTGCTTCTCTTCCACAATGGCAGGTTATAAACTTAGACTATCTTGCTCCTTTGGATGACAGGGTGGCCATACCAAGCATGCCTGTGGCTCTGTCTGCAATAGCTGGGATAAAATCACCTCCATCTTAGCTTGCTGCTTCCAGGCTGACCTGTGAGGGTTGAAGGCCCACATCACAAAGATACTTTGTGCTCTGATGTAGATACTTTTGGCGTTGGTGTAGGTCAGAGCTTGACTTCACTGCTCTGTTGGTAAGCACTTTTGCTGGTAATAGGACGGAACAGGTGTTGCTCTGCTGCTAACTGGGTTTCCAGCTGTCCACCCTGACGCAGACCAGGCAGAGTCTGGTATTCTGTCTTCTCAGGCGAGCTGGAGAGTCATTGAGCCTGGAGGTGGAGGGTCTTCCTTGCAGGATATGGACGTTTTGATGCCAGAAGATGGTCGGGAAAGCCTGGCGGGCTAACAAAGACAGGCCTTCAGCGACTGGGTGTAGCTCCAGCTCCACATCCCCTTTGGCAGCTGCTCAGAGGCCACTGCAGTGTGGCCAGCCAGCAAAATTAGGAAATAAGGACCTCTTTTATTTACTCAGGCTGCTGAATCATGGGCATTCCTGTCTGCTTGGAGAAAAGTCAGGCGGCTCTACTTTCCACGGAAAGTCTCAGGAGTGCTGGAGACTTTCATCTCAGAGTGTTCACACACTTGTTTAATGTGCTTTATGGAAATGGTGAAACTCAACAAGTGCGGCCGCTGTAGGAAAACATCTGCACTAACTGTGCACACACATTTGCATCTTTAAATAGCCTCTGAGGCCACAGGGTGGGCTCCCAGCATTTTCCTCCACTGTAAGATTTTGCCTTAGCACTCTGAGAGTCCAAAGTCTAACATTTAGCATGGACATTCGAAGTACCTTATATTGAAATGCGAGCGAATTGCCAGAATACATAAAGACAGTACATGACAAAGGGGAGGAAGTTCAAGTTGATTCTGAATCCAAAGTTAAAAGAATCTACCGTAGTTTCTTCCGTGTATCAGATGATAGAAGCATACTTCTTTCTGGCAATTGAAGAACTCCCTTGTCTTGCTTAAGTTAACAGGGATGGACAGTTCTGGAAGAATCAAGTTCAAGAAAAATCAGAGTTAGAATGGCAGACAGTCCATCATTCAAGTCTTGAGAAGAGAGGACACCATTAGCACATGGGTCAAGTCCTATGGGGGTTTAATTTCTAGCTGCTTTCTATCCCTGCACACTTAGAGTACTGGCCAATGAACTTTTTACCATCTTGATATTAAAACAGAAATCAACCTTTTGGAGAAGCAGCCGTCATTCTTCTCTCTCTGTAAAATATGACACTTTGGGCACCAAGGTTCCCTGCTGCTCAGCCCTGAGATGTACAGATTTTGTGCATGATTGTTCCTTTCCACTGCAGGGACAAGAGGCAGGGAGGAGGCAGGGAAGAGAAGAGTACTTTCCAGTACTCTGAATTCCAGTAAAAAACTTCATCTCCCTAAACATGTTAATAATATTTCAAGCTTGAGAGAATACTTACACAAGAGGTGGAGTCTAGCATGGGCCCAGACAAGAAGCTGATTAAAAATGGTGTCAAGAATTATACACCTTTTTTTCTTTGTAATAATGGCTCATTGCTTCACAATTATTTATACATACCTTGTGTCAGGGATTGTACACTTGATTTTTATAGTGGCCCATTACCCCATGACTATTCATATGTCTGTAATAATGATCCATCACACCCAGTCATAGTCTAGGATTTAATGATAAACTGGCTTGCTGGAATGTCAGGCTCGCTAGTTCATCTCATAGCAGTCTGGAAACTCAGCAAATGCTTCTTCACTGTTTCTGCAAAGGTGAAAATGAGATGATGTGTTTGAAAATATTTTAAAATAAAGCAGCAGGATTTAAATATAAAAGACAAATGTGAAACATGGCAGGATTTGGAACCTAGAATGCAGAGTAAATTTATTAATGTTTCAGTTGGAAGAATCTATAGAAAGTTTGGGTTATTTGGAGAATACCAAGTGTACATGTCTTTTAAAGAGAAAACTGAGTCATTGTCTCATTGTTTTTTGCTATTATCATCTTGATTTTTTTGTTTGTTTGCTTTTGGTTTAGTTTTTGTTAATTGCTTCCACATGTATTGCATCATGAGTTGAGTGTCTCTGCATGTTTTTGATGTGTCCACACAACTCTTACCTGCTACTATCAAATCCTATCCTAAGCTGGAGGCATGAGTGGCTATGGAGTCATGTAAATGGGGAGGTCGAATCATGAGGTTTGCAGCTTGCTTTGTTGCAGCGGGCAGGGATCCAGGAATGGTGTTTGGTTGTTTTCTCAGGGTGAGAGCGTTGCCACCTGGCATCGATAGCGAGATGGTCTTGTCATCAGTTTCTCCATGCAGGAAAGGAACGATCCTCATCTGTTTCCTGTGGATAAGGAAGAGACTGACAATCTAGTAAAATCTTGTTACCTTAAAGAAAGCAGACATGGAATTCATTTCATGAAGCCTGCCCGTTTCTGTTTTTGTGTTCACCATGTCACCTATGTGTGAACCTTAGTACTGAGGCATTTAGTCTTTTGGATTCTATTCTCATTGACAACTTTCAGAACCTGTCTGTATTTCTAACAGAAATGATGCCATGCCTCTCTCCCAGCCTTTTAATTTTCTGAGCTTTGGAAAATATTTTTTGAATTTTGGATACTTTTAAAACTTCTTCTGACCTTGAGTTAGAAGTTATTATAAAAAGTAAAACAGAGTTTTTACAACCTGTTAAGAAAAGGGTGCATTTTTTTTACTTGCATGTTCGGGAAACAGCAGGAAAGAAAGGGGAACACCATGTAACCCCAAAACACCAGCTAATGTAAATCTAAGGTTGAGCGCCTTCCCATGTAACGTGCTAAGCTTGATCTGGCTGGCAGCCTTGTTTGTCTGCTCTTTGTTTCACATAAATCTCTCAGCATTTACCATAATCATTTATCACTTTTCCTGTTTCCAGTTTTTCACAAGTTGCTTTGTCCCTGCTCACCTCAAAGTGCGGGTCCTGTTTAGCTAAGGAAGTCCAGGCCACTGATGCTTTTTACAGAAGGAAGAAATGGTGGGCCACCTCTTGAACTTTTCCAACAAAATAGACGATTGCAATCTGGTCCTCTTGGAGCTCTCCTTTTTTTTCCTTGATCCTGGCTGATCCTAGCTGTATGTAATATCTAGCAGAGCCTTCTAACATTTAATAATCCGTTTTTTGGACTATGGTTTCTGAACCTTTCAGTTATTGAAGAAAACCTGGTTGTCTTTCATTACACAAGACATAATTATTATTGTGTTTTCTGTCTCCTTTTATGTGCTTACTTTTTAATATTTTTTGCTGAAAGCAATAAGGTCTGTATCAATAAGAACCCTATAAAAGACTTTTGGTCTTCAGAATTGCCTTTTTATAGAAAAACAAGCAAAATGGAGAGGGAATTTTTTATTAAATATTAGTCATCTGGGTTGACTGCATTAATTTTAAATCACTCCTGTAATATTTCCTTTTTTTCATTTGCTGCTTCACATACTCACAGAATATGCAAATCATTTTCGAACGACTACAAAAGAAACATTAAATATATTAAAATCTGCATTTTAATAAAATTGTCAATGTGTAATATATGCCTCACTTCTAAGGAAAAATGATAAAAAGTAATAAAGGGGTAATTTAGACATAGAACTATTTAATATCTCTTTATATTTTGCAAACCAGCAAAAAGTAAATGAAGAATAAAAGCTTGGGGCTCAGACTTGGAGCTGTCTCACTCCTCCCCGCCCCCAAAGGTTCAAGATTGCCCAACTATGTGTTCACTGAAATGCTCACTCCTCCCCGCCCCCCAAAGGTTCAAGACTGCCCAACTATGCGTTCACTGAAATGCTCACTCCTCCCGCCCCCAAAGTTCAAGACTGCCCAACTATGTGTTCACTGAAATGCTCACTCCTCCCCACCCCAAAGGTTCAAGATTGCCCAACTATGTGTTCACTGAAATGGTATGAGAGACTCAGCTTGTGTAAAGATGTCCTGTTGCCTCTCATTGCAGATGGAGTTGATGTTGAGGACGACCCCACCTGCTCTTGGCCAGCCTCCTCACCTTCCAGTAAGGACCAGACGTCCCCCAGCCATGGAGAAGGCTGTGATTTTGGAGAGGAAGAAGGTGGCCCAGGATTGCCGTACCCGTGCCAGTTCTGTGACAAGTCGTTTAGCCGCCTCAGCTACCTAAAGCACCATGAGCAGAGCCACAGTGACAAGCTGCCCTTCAAATGCACCTACTGCAGTCGACTATTCAAACACAAGCGGAGCCGGGACCGCCACATAAAGCTCCACACAGGGGACAAGAAGTACCACTGCAGCGAATGCGACGCGGCCTTTTCTCGCAGTGATCATCTGAAGATTCATCTAAAAACTCACACATCCAACAAGCCATATAAATGTGCTATTTGTCGGCGCGGGTTTCTGTCCTCTAGTTCCTTGCACGGACATATGCAGGTTCATGAGCGGAACAAGGACGGCTCCCAGTCTGGCTCCAGGATGGAGGACTGGAAGATGAAGGACACTCAGAAGTGCAGCCAGTGTGAGGAAGGCTTTGACTTCCCAGAGGACCTCCAGAAGCACATTGCAGAGTGCCACCCTGAGTGTTCCCCAAATGAGGACCGAGCAGCCCTCCAGTGCATGTACTGCCACGAGCTGTTTGTGGAGGAGGCCTCCCTCATGAACCATGTAGAGCAGGCGCATGCAGGAGAAAAGAAGAACTCATGCAGCGTCTGCTCAGAGAGCTTCCTCACTGTCGAGGAGCTCTACAGCCACGTGGACAGTCACCAGCAGCCGGAGTCCTGCAATCCCAGCAACAGCCCATCTCTGGTCACTGTGGGGTACACCTCTGTGTCTAGCACGACTCCAGATTCCAACCTCTCAGTGGACAGCTCAACCATGGTGGAGGCTGCTCCACCAATTCCAAAGAGCCGAGGGAGGAAGCGAGCTGCACAGCAGACCTCAGAAATGACTGGTCCCTCCAGTAAACAAGCGAAAGTCACCTACAGCTGTATTTACTGCAACAAGCAGTTATTTTCGAGTCTTGCAGTTCTGCAGATTCACTTGAAAACTATGCATTTAGATAAGCCAGAGCAGGCCCATATCTGTCAGTATTGCTTGGAGGTCTTGCCCTCACTCTATAACCTAAATGAACATCTTAAGCAAGTGCATGAAGCTCAGGACCCAGGCCTGATTGTTTCGGCCATGCCTGCCATCGTTTACCAGTGCAACTTTTGCTCTGAAGTTGTCAATGACCTCAATACCCTTCAGGAGCATATCCGATGTTCTCACGGGTTTGCCAACCCTGCAGCCAAGGACAGCAATGCATTCTTTTGTCCCCATTGTTACATGGGGTTTCTCACTGACTCTTCCCTCGAAGAGCATATAAGACAGGTCCATTGTGACCTCAGTGGCTCCCGGTTTGGGTCTCCTGTGCTTGGGACTCCAAAAGAACCCGTAGTTGAAGTCTATTCCTGTTCCTATTGTACAAATTCGCCAATATTCAACAGTGTTCTTAAACTGAATAAACATATTAAAGAGAATCATAAAAACATTCCCTTGGCCCTGAATTATATTCACAATGGGAAGAAATCCCGGGCCTTGAGCCCCTTGTCTCCTGTGGCCATAGAGCAGACATCCCTTAAGATGATGCAGGCAGTGGGAGGTGGCCCTGCCCGGTCTGCTGGAGAGTATATCTGTAATCAGTGTGGTGCTAAGTACACATCCCTAGACAGCTTTCAGACTCACCTCAAAACCCATCTGGACACCGTGCTGCCGAAACTGACCTGCCCTCAGTGTAACAAAGAGTTTCCCAATCAAGAGTCCTTACTGAAGCACGTGACCATCCACTTCATGATAACCTCAACCTACTACATCTGTGAGAGCTGTGACAAGCAGTTCACCTCGGTGGACGACCTCCAGAAGCACCTGCTGGACATGCACACTTTTGTCTTCTTCCGCTGCACTCTCTGTCAAGAGGTGTTCGACTCAAAGGTCTCCATCCAGCTGCACTTGGCCGTGAAACACAGCAACGAGAAGAAGGTCTACCGCTGCACATCCTGCAACTGGGACTTCCGCAACGAGACCGACCTACAGCTGCATGTGAAGCACAACCACTTGGAGAACCAAGGCAAGGTGCACAAGTGCATCTTCTGTGGCGAGTCCTTTGGCACGGAGGTGGAGCTCCAGTGCCACATCACCACGCACAGCAAGAAGTACAACTGCAGGTTCTGCAGCAAGGCCTTCCACGCCGTCATCCTGCTGGAGAAGCACCTGCGGGAGAAGCACTGTGTGTTTGAAACCAAGACCCCCAACTGTGGCACTAATGGAGCCTCAGAGCAAGCGCAGAAGGAGGATGCAGAGCTGCAGACACTGCTCACCAACAGTCAGGAGTCCCATAACAGTCACGATGGGAGCGAGGAGGACGTGGACAGCTCTGAGCCCATGTATGGCTGCGACATCTGCGGGGCGGCCTACACCATGGAGACTCTGCTCCAGAACCACCAGCTCCGGGACCACAACATCAGACCTGGAGAGAGTGCCATCGTGAAGAAGAAAGCAGAACTCATTAAAGGGAATTACAAGTGCAACGTTTGCTCGCGAACCTTCTTCTCCGAAAATGGGCTCCGTGAACATATGCAGACCCACCTAGGCCCTGTCAAACACTACATGTGCCCTATCTGTGGAGAGCGCTTCCCCTCCCTTTTAACTCTCACTGAACACAAAGTCACACACAGCAAGAGCCTGGATACTGGAAACTGTCGCATTTGCAAGATGCCCCTACAGAGCGAAGAGGAGTTTTTAGAGCACTGCCAAATGCACCCCGACCTGAGGAATTCCCTGACTGGGTTCCGCTGTGTGGTGTGCATGCAGACTGTCACCTCCACTTTGGAACTCAAAATCCACGGGACCTTCCACATGCAGAAGACAGGGAATGGGTCCACCGTGCAGACCACTGGGCGTGGCCAGCATGTTCAGAAACTGTACAAGTGCGCATCTTGCCTCAAAGAGTTCCGTTCCAAGCAAGATTTGGTGAAACTTGATATCAATGGCTTGCCATATGGTCTGTGTGCCGGCTGTGTGAATCTCAGTAAGAGCAGTAGCCCGGGCCTCAGCCTTCCTTCTGGCACCGGCAGACCTGGCTTGGGCCAGAATGAGAATCTATGTGCCCTGGAGGGCAAAGGCAAGGCAGGGGGACTGAAGACGCGCTGTTCAAGTTGCAATGTCAAGTTTGAGTCTGAAAGCGAACTCCAGAACCACATCCAGACGGTGCACCGGGAACTCGTGCCAGAAGGCAACAGCACACAGTTGAAAACGCCCCAAGTGTCGCCCATGCCCAGAATCAGCCCCTCCCAGTCAGATGAGGTAACTTGCCTTTCTCACATTTGCTATTTGCCCTCCTTCAAAAGCTACCCCCACTTTATAGTCAAACTTTCCGTGGCTTTATCTACTATTGTCACGTATGCCAAGAGATGTGTAGTTTGAAATGCAATGTTTTTCTCCCTATAGCCATTAGCTAGCAATTACTTGGTTCCTGATAAGTAGCATTTTGGCTTGAATGGTGTAAAATAGGACTAATTCCAGTCCCCCTAGGACATTGTCTTCTCAGTGACTGAAGAGACTGCCTCTCATGCCAACCCCACTGAGATGTGGAATCTCAGCGTAGCTTCACCACGCATTGAAATCCCCAGCTATGCCTTGTGTGTATGGCAGAGAGGTAATGACACATGAGTGAGATAGTGTGAGCCAACGTGCTGGCTTGTAGTCAATTAAAAAGAATATATATATTGGCGGGTAACAAATGAGGTAGGGGTGTCTTTCTAATACAGTATTGTCAACACTCACCGGTTTTCTTTGTCTTCTGGGTAGTGGGGGAAACACTCTTGCACAACAGGAGGTTTTCAAAGCGCCCACATTTATCTGCTTAAGGACACCCTCCCTCAGCCTTCACTCTCTGGTTCCAAAATCCACGTTTATCCACTCCCCCACCCCCGCCAGTTTCAGAGTGCTGCATCTCCATGTTTCCTTTGGCACGATGAGTACGAGAAACACATTCATTAACAATGCAGTTGTAGTCTTATAACAACCCATCATTCCTCGAAGCTGAACAGAGGAGGGCTCTGTGGCTGTCAGCTGTATCACTCCACTTCCCTACCTGCTCCTATCTGGAGATCCATCCAAATGAAGACCCCAGGGAGATCCTTGTCCCTTCCATGTGGGGTTCCTGTACGGTTCTTATCTTGTCTTTGCACGCCAACTCTCTCGGAGGGCTCCTGGCGTCTCCCCACAGATAGCCATCAGGCAGCCAGTAGGAGAGAATGGAACAGGCAGCACAGAGCCCGTCCTCACCCAGTGTGGCATCTGTGTGACAGGCAGACTCCCAAACTTTGAAGCTGTTCTCCTGTCTCCGTTGCCCAAGTAAACCTGCATGTTCCTCTCATTTAAATAAGCGACATCCCTTCAGACTGATGGAAGCTGGAAGAACGAAGTGTGGCCAGGTAGTTCCTGGCTTATGTGTCTCATCCAATCCAGCAGTCCCTGAAACAAGTGGTCCTTAATCATATGAAATTGTGGGGGGGTTTACCTTAACTTTATTTCAAAAAATGTTTAAGTGTGTCTAAACATTAAAGAGATAGCATAATGAATGTGTATGTTTGTATACTCATGCTGTTTACCAGATTAGAACATTTTTCCTCCCTCCCCCTTCCCTGGTACCTTTTTCCCCTGTTTCTCCCTTTTCCCCTCAACCATTTTAGAAATCATCCTGAGCCACCTGAAAGTACACTGCAGGTTTATTTTGACATCTCCTTGGGCAGGGATATTCTGTGTTTAGCTATATTATTGGCTAAGGCAATAGAATTAGCTACATTAGGAGAAATTAGATAAATCTAAAATATCTACTATAAGAAGGGCTGTATTCTAATTTCTAGACTGTCCCTAAAATGCTTTGTTTTTAAATGTTACAGAATAAGAGGCTGCAGTGTGTGGGTGCAAGCTTGCTGTGCAAGCATGAGTCCCAGCATTGAGATACTCAGAACCCCCATAAAAGTCAGATGCAACCATGCTGGGGGAGATGGCAATGTAAGGGTCCTGGGCTTTCTAGCTGGAGAGCCTCGCTGGGACAGTATGCTCCAATGAGATTCCCTGTCCCCAGGTATACGGTGGTAAAAGATGGAGGAGTACATCATGGTCAACCTCTGACCTCTATACAAACATGCACAGGCACTTGTGTGTGTACTCGCGCACGCGTGCACACACACACACACGTGTGTACACCTCACACACAAATTTAGGATTTTTTAAAGTTGTAGAATAAGTGTTCATAAACCATTTATGCGAAGAATTGCTCGTCTCCTTTTGTAGGACTTTGAATGTGCATTGTTAACTTAAGCAGCATGTAAAGATGTGTTGGAATGACTGTGTTAGTGTGTGTGTGTAACTGTGATTTTCTGTGTTTACAATCAAGATTGGACAGTTTGCTTCATAGTAGATTGCTTCTGAAAATGTCCGTGCCTTCTTTTTCTTATGCGTTCATGGTTTATACTTTCTGATACTTATATTCTACTTGAAATGCAATGCTTAAAAAATGAAAGCAGACTTATGAAGAATATGTACATACTAATTCAGTTAGAATTACTTGTCTGGAAAAGCATTATTGGCCTCCATTTTTTTTCCTCCAGTACCTTGTTCCTCATAGAATAGCACTCTATTCCTGAGCTAAATCCCCAACCAGAAAACTTATCCTTAAATCATGGCCTATCTTTTAATTAGTAATGATAATTAAACTGAACTAGTAATGATAACTAGAAAGGTTATTTATAATCTGCGCTTTTATAAATCATTAAAATGTTTTAAAATACTTACATCCACAATGATTTTTAAAGTACTTAGCTATGAATGGTCAAAACAATGTTTATGCAATAAGTTGTCTCCCTCTAAAACTTTTTCTTAAAAAGCTTGCAGAGATGTCCATAATTGACTAGATATTAAGATTTGGTTTGTAAATATTTCCTTTTTTAATAACCAGCTGAGTAGGTTTTTTCCAATATGTTCATCATCATTACTATTGCCATTTTAGAGTTCATTATTCTGTTTCAGTTACCATCTTTCAAGTTCATTATATACAATATATAATATGTTAGTGGAAAGAAATGATATTATATAGCAAGTATTTATTTGTTTACATCCTTGGCTAATCACATTAAATTTGTGATTTCCCATTATAAGTGCTTTTTTTTGGCACACAAGGTAAAAGAAAACTTGTGTGTTTTCAGAAGGGCTCATGAGAGAGGAAGATGGCCAGAGATGACATAGCCAAGACACACAGGTTCTGAATTGTGACTTGTGATCACACACTCACATGCTTGTTCATGCGTCAGAGACATATGGGTTATCATTTGATATCATTTGATTGATACTAGATTATAAAATTGAACAGATTTAAATTTATATATAAATCTAGAGATACTGTACCATACAGTTCCCCAAGTGGATGCAAGACAAAGTATGTGGTACTCAAAGAAGGCTAACTATAGACAACTGTCATGTGGTACAGGTATCGGGAAGTGAATTTGGACTCATTTGCTCTGCTTAATGCCTTCTGAATTTATAAAAAGGTTTTTTTTTCTTGTGGTTTGTTCCCATGATTATTAATTGAAAATTTCTATGAGACTTTGGAATACAGATTTCAGAAAAGCCTTATCCTTGATGCTCCTTATCCTTGCTATCCTTAGCCTTGACCGTGATATAAAGTTCCATGTTGCCTACCATGTCCAGGGATGGGAGAGACCATCAGAGAGGAAGCACACTAGCCATCTACCTTTAGTTGTACGTGAGGTGCCTGGTGAGTTCCTGACATTGCAGTGTGTATAAACGTTAGCTCCTCTGGGTTCACTGAGGGGCCTGGAAGCCCCATCAGTACCTTAGAGGACTGTCCCACGGCTTTAAATTCTTCCATAGATGTCGGGAGAACATGGTATCTGCAGTGTTCTTCTGTCTTTGTTTTTGTTTGTTTTTCAGGATGGTTTGTAGGTTTCTCCCATGGATCATTCCAGCTCACACCATTCCTACCAGTGCACTGAAATTACTTTTACAAGGCTCATCGTTATCATCAGAAGGGACAGTGGAGGTCATCTGAGTTAGCTACTGTATTTTAGAAACAAGAACCAGGCTCATATAAATTGAAATAATATAAGGTCACATAACTAGTAAGTGGCAGACAAGAAAGTTCAGCTCTCTTCTCTAACTCCATTCAGACTCAGGATGATGTGGTTTGTTTCTTGTTGAGATGGAATCTCACACTGGCCTCACATTTACTATGTAGCAGACTGTACAGGAGCTGCCTGGCCTCCTCTCTCCACTCTGAGCACAGGATTTGCAGACATGTGATCACAGCTGCTAAGACCCTCCTCTTTGCAGTTCCAGGCACTTTATTGCAGGTGCCTTGCAAGCCCAGGCATTTATCAGAAGCTGCTGTAGTATTTCTGAGCCCTTTGCTGTCCTCGGTCATTTCTCCACAATGCTAAAGATCCTGAAGATCTGTTGCTGGGCAACTGACTTCTCTGTGTTCTTTCTGGCCCTTATTGCTGCTAAGTACTTGTCACCGGTGGCTGTTGCATTTCTCCAAAGCTTCTGTCTCCTTTCCTGGCTCGCTTCACACCTCTGTGAGTGTCCCATAGCTTACTGCTTTGAGGCTACCATCAGTCCTTGTTTGCATTGCTGTTCTGGCTTTGCATGCTCCTGTCCCATGGCCTCAGCCACTATTACTCATGTTACTACAACTGCCACATGATACTGATGACTCTCCAAATTCTGCCTCCAGGGTGCAGGGTGGATCCCTGGGGAGTGACAGAAATGGTCTACAGTTTGATGTTAATTTTGATTATGTGTCTACATATTTTTGTCAATACTCACTGAATGCAAAATTAGTGCATTCTTTTGTATGGACTTATATCACAGTGAAGATGGTATTTGTGTAGTCATTAGCTAATTAATTTGCTTGTTTGTCTGTTTATTGTATATGTGTGTATTATAGGTATTTGTGTCCACATATGCATGTAGGTGTGCACACAGCTATGTGTACATGTGGAGGACAGAGGTAGACACCAGGTAAATTCTCTCTTTAATCTTTTGAGATGGTACCTCTGTCTGGGCCTGGTGCTTACCAATTGGCTAGACTGTCAAGCCAGCTAGTTCCGGATACCCAGCTAACTCCATCCACCCCCAGGCTGGGTTATTGGTGTGCACCACCATGAAAGCTTTTTATGTGGGTTCTGGGGATCCAACTGTAGGTCCTCGTGCTTGTATTGAAAACATTTGATCCATTGAACCCTCTTCCAAGCTCTCTAAAGAAGCCAACTTCCAAGAACAATGGTATCTCTTATTCAATCCTTCCACTGGGTCTTGGACTTGGTCTCAGTTGCCTATTGGGTACCTGTGAAATTCAAACTCGGCAGATCCAAATTTGAGCCCATTAGTTTTCCTGTAGATTCTCGTCACGGCTGCATCTTCTTGACTTCTCAGTCTCTTCCTTTATCTCCGTATCAAGCTGTCCCCACTTTGGTCATCTCCAATTCAGTTACGGTTTATTTCTTACACCAGTGCTTCCTTAACCCCATTCACCATGTTTTTAGTTTCATTTATCCTTCATTGAAGTACTGAAGCAGCCCTGGAATTGCCCCTGCCCCGATATTATTCTATTCTCATATCCATTTTGCATAGCTATGAGGACAGCTGGTCTAAAACACGAGACCCCCCCCCCGCACCCATTGCTTGCTATTTGAGCTTTTGAAAGGTTCTGGATCTTCGTCCATATAGGACAATGCATTAATCTTTTTCTTTTGTGGCATATAGGACCCTTCAGATTCAGGACCCAAGTTTCTTTGACCCCCAGCACACTATATAAACTGAAAGTCCCATATAAATTGCCTCTGCTGCTGTGATGTCCTGCCCTCCTCATGTCTTCCTTCTTGCCTCTGCAGTGAATCCACCCTGCTGACCCACTTTTGAAGGTTAGTCCTTTCAGAAGGCGTCTTCCTGAGCCTCAGTTCCCACACTGGCATTTACTGCCCTTTGTATGACCTGTGAACATGATACATAATACATATTACATAGAACATGCTTTATAACCTGTTTTCCTCTCATGAACTCTTTAGGGCACAAACTTGCGGCCCAGCTCACAGTCCAAATACCTACAGCAGAGCCAGGCTTCTTATGGGCCAGTGCCCTATCTCCTGGATGCCATGGAGCTTGTGTCTGCCTGGACCTTTCTCAAGCTATAATCGAGTATTGAAGAAGCCTCTATCACAATGATGGCCGAGGACACATGGTGACTATAGAGTCACCATTCATATTTTCACCCCATTTGAACTCAAATCATTGTTTCACCTTTGACCCTCCACCCCCTGTTTTGTACAAACTCTCTTTTAAGGATTCCTGAAGCAGCTGCCAAGACTCCTACCTGACCACCAATGTTTGGTCTTAATGATGGAGAGATAGGCTTTCTGCTGCCTTCTTTTCCGTAGCATCAGCTACAAAGGTATCTTGATCCTAAATGTTCCTCTGAGTTTGTAACATCGCTATCTATGCCTTTTTCCCTCTATTTCCTTGAGAGTCTTTTTCCATCTCTGGTGTAGACCAGGAGGTGCCTGGGCTTTGCTGTGGCCCTGTGTTCTACTTCTGTCTACTCTCTGCTCGGGCAGCTGACCTACTCAGGGGGCAGTAACTGTCTCCCATAAAGTACTAGCCAGATCTTACCCTGCTTAGCTTTTGAGATCAAACAAAATAAGATGTATTCAGTTATGACTATAAATAGCAGTGACTATCTTTATGCTTAGATCTATTTCCTCCTCCTTCCCAGAGCACCTCACTTTGAGTTACGTGCTCTACACCAAGTTGAATCTACCCATATGTATCTCTTTCAAATATGTGTATTGATTCTCTCCCCTAAAACCCATTCTTCTCTCAGACATCCATGACTGTAGTGAAGGGAAACACCCTGTGCCTCAGAAAAACATTGGCAATCCTTCCCAGTTTCTCCCTGCCCCTCCTAGCCCATTAGGAAGCCCGAGGGATACCACCTCTAACTAGAATTGTCAAGATGTCTGTTGAGTGCTGCTTCCTACCTCCAAAGTCATTGTCTTCCTTTCGTTGCCTCCTCACGAATTCGTGTTCTTCATCTTCTGCCTTCCAGTGCCTTCTTCAGGTCTCAGTAGGAAGTGTACACATGTAAATTAAATGATGCCAATTTACATTCTTCAGTGGCTTCTCCCTTCCTCCAACGAATCCCCACATATTACCAGTTTACATGGCTTCCTAGGAGCTTGGGAAACATAGTCGAATGAACGTAGTGTTTGAGGGTACATCAAATTAACAGAAACGGTAAGACCTGTGTGAGGGAATATCAGATGTGTGATAGCTCAATTCAGAGTTATACTGATTATTTTCCCAGAATGTGCTTTGATGCTTTAGAATTAGATGTGCTGTAAGAATGTGAAAAATAAGTTTAAAAGATTTGAAGTTTCTAGTTGTTCAAAATTCATCTTTAATCTGAAGGTCTATTTCAAGTGTCTGAGAGCCAAAATTCTGTCAACATAGTTGTTATGCTGAAAATAGCAATGTATATAATAACAAATTAGAAGGTAGTCAGTTTCCATATTTTCTTTTGCATTGTTTTTATATCATAGGAATTTCCATATGAGGGTGAAAAATAGAAGGTTGAGAAAAAGTTAGGTTCTTTTTTTTTTTATTCAAGATTACTGATACTAAGTTTTGTAGAGCTGCTATCCAAGGAATAAAAAATAGTTAGGCTCTCTCTACCTAAGCCACATTTAAAACAAGTTTGAAATTTATAAAACAAAATAAATTTATAAGACTCAAGACGTTCTTATAATACATTAAATTGCTTTGCCAAGTCCAATATGCCTTCCAGATTTATTGTGTGAAATAAATGTTTGGTGTCTACAGAAGGAGTTAGTGACAATGGCATAACTTCTGGGCAGGAGCCTAGAGGCTGTTGACTGGTTCTCTCTATTCTTTGTGTCCAGCTCCCAGATCAGTTTGTATTGGTCACATCCCCCATGTAACTACCATCCTCAGGTTGTCTGTGCCTTCCTCCAATTCTGATTTTTTTTTTTTGCTGATATTATCACTTTATTCGCAATGTGTTTTTAGAAGTTAGAAATGTTTTTGTATAGAATGTGAGAACTCTGCCAAAGTCTTTTCTTAAAAATTTTACAGTTATTTGTTATTTATTTACTTGCAAGTGTGCAGAACACATACACATGAGTGTATGGGCATTTGCCAAGTCTTTTGCACAACTTGCAGGGATCAGTTCTTTCTTTCCCCTGAATGAGTTCTGAGGATTGAACTCAGGTTCTCTGGCTTTGCAGCAAGTACCCTTCGCTACTGAGCCATCTTGCTGACCCTCAGTCAAATACTTAAGAAAAGGACTGAATAGCAGGTTTCCCATGATGGTACTTTGTTCTAACCTGTAAATAAGTGCATTTGATTCTGAAGCTGGAGACAGCTTAGTGGTTAAGACCACTTGTTGCTGTTTTTTGCAGATGTTCAGCCTCAAGTATACACATCAGGCAGCTCACAAGTACTGATAACCAGGGGATCCAATACCCTCTTCTGACTTTCATAGGTACCTTCATGCATTTGGCATACATACAGACACATGCACATTTAAAAAATTAAAATTAAAAAAATAAAAGTGATCTCAATATTCTGAACTTTCTGGTCTTAGTCACTCTCATTTATCCTTCTGAAGAAATGAGGAAAGTTATTGTTCCCCTTTCCAGCAGAATTGAGCTTCAGCACTTCATCACACATGACCAGTTGGTGGTCCTGATGACTCCACTCAATCTACCCGCAGCTGTTTCATTGTCTTTCCTTGGAGAGTGCTGTGTCTTTCTCATGGCCATTCCTGCCTCACTCCTGTTCCCTGTGTGATCGCCATCTCCGAGCTCGCTAGACCTGTGCGTGCTGGCCTGCTGCTTCTCGTTTCCTCTCTGCATCCTGTTTCTATGCCGGACCTCAACATTGACATTCATTCTCTCCCCATCTTAAAAGCACTGAAGACTACACAGCTCTTATTCGTTGAGTACAATATGAATACATTTTAAGTGAGAAAGTTATCTTTAAAAATTCATAAATTTTCAAGCTAAAAATATCAAACAAAGCACAAAGAAAGCTTTAAAATAGAAATTAAAAATACTTAGATCTGGTGACTGTGTGTGATGCATGCCTGTGATAGTGGCATTTGGGAGGTGGAGGCAGGACAAGTAGGATCTCAAGGGCCTTCTCGGCTGCATTATTATTTCCAGGCCAGCCTGGTCTACATGAGATTCTATTGCAAACAAAACATTTTTAAACACATATAAGTAATACAGGGCTAGGTAACTTATTTAGAAATAGAATTAATTAGAAAATAAGCACATTTTAATGATGAACTAAAAATACAACCTGAGCTCTGATATAGGAAGCAAACAAAAAAAAATGAACCCTAAAATGTAGAGCTAATACTCTATATTATAATATTGATATCAAAATCAGACCAATATAGTGAAAATGAATAGTGTTTAGTTTTAAACATGATTCTGTGTAGTAGGAGGCTGCTTGTTTGTTTCTGGCTGCTCAGCTCCCAAATAATCACACAGAAACCATATATTTACAATACTGTTTGGCCAATAGCTTAAGTGTATTTCTGGCTAACTTAAATTAACCCATCTCCATTAATCTGTGTATCGCTGTGTGGCTGTGGCTTATGGGGTAAAGTTCCGACATCTGTCTCCAGCAGGGCTACATTGCTTCTCCTTGACTCCGCCTTCTTTCTCCCAGCATTCAGTTTAGTTTTCCCTACCTAATTCTACTCTGCCTTATCAGGCCAAGCCAGTTTCTTCATTCATTAACCAATAAAAGCAACACATAGACAGAAGGACCTCCCACACCATTTCCCCTCTTCTGTTTAAATAAAAAGGGAAGGTTTTAACTTTAGCATAGTAAATTACATATAACAAAACAGTTATCAAGCAAGAATTACAGTTACAATATTTATATATACTTTATCTTTCATCATAACTAAGGAAAACTATAACTATGTATTCTTCAACTCCATCAAAGACTCTAGAAGGATATAATATTACCTAAGTAAACAGGAAATGCTTTGTAAGCAACTTCCAAAACTCTAGAATTGACAAAGACATATTGCTGCCTGGACAGTCACCCAGAGTTCTTGTGTATCTTTGGAGCATCCATCTTCAGCCTACAGGCCCATAGTATCCGGCAGACTTTTCCATGAAGAAGGAAATTTCAAAAACAGTTCCGCCTATATTGGCAGTTTGTCAGTCGCTTTCTTCTGTATCCTATAGAATGTCTGGCAGACTCTTTCATGAAGCAGTAACCCGAAGGACCTTCTCTCACATTTAGGCAAGTTCAGCAGTCATTTCTCTGTGGGTCCTGCATGTCCAGTTCATACAGCATAGCATCAAGCAATCCAGGCAAGAGCAGTTTCTTGGCCAGATGGCTAGCAAACGCCATACAGAGCCTCTTCGATGCCCATCTTCCTCTTGAAGCAATTGGTGTTACCAGGAACAGATGTGTCTCATTGTCATGAAAAGTCCTAAGTTCTTAAAACATTTTAAATGCGAAGTCTGTAGTCTTCGAAATGTTTGAAGAATGCCTATCCATCTGAAATATATCTTTGTATATCTAGAAAATGTAACTAACATGACTACAAGCTTACCTATTATAGATGATTCTCTATTAACCTATATTTCTTAATTATACAGTACACTTGTAAATGAGTTGCACAAACCTTAATCAAGAGCAGAAATATACATATAACAGAATTGACCTTAAATTTGTATCAGTAGACAAGATCCACACCAATGCACACCATTCATTATCCTAAAATTCTAAACAAACTATCTATAAAATGAAATCCTGTCTATCAAAAATAAGATTACATCATCATACATTAGGTTCGTCACAAGAATGTGAGGTGGTTCAAGCTCAGGGCTGGGCTGATTTACCACATTAGCATATTAAGTAAGATAAGTTACATATTTATTTCCAGGAGTCCAGGCAAAAATATTTAGCATCTTTTCATCCTTAAAAATACTAAACTTGTAATGAAAGAAGACTTTACTTAACCTAATGAAGACTATTTACAATGTCAACATTAGCCACCAGTAGAAATAATAGAAAAGTTTTGATGAAATTAATATTTCATAAAGCTACTGATAAGTTTATGGGTATTATAACTGATCAACTAAGGCAAATTTAAATATAGAAGTATGGTTCAAAAACAAAAAGCAGTTTTACTTTCACATATAGGGTGTGCGCTTTTTGTTGATAAAGATACTCAAAAGTGTCCAGGCAGGCCATGGACCATGGAGCTGCATCCTCAGACTCATTGCCAGAGAGCCTAAAACAGATCTTAGTACAGCTGCTCATGTGGATGGGAAGACTTACTAAAGTCACAGGCCTTTTCTTTACAGTGCAACCAAACAAAACAGGGAAATATGAAGTCTAAATAATTTCATTTAAAATTGGCACAAAAATGTGTGTATTGAGAGATAAATCCTATAAAATACATAAAACATTTATGTATAAAGGGATTAAGCATTTTTCAGAGATGTCCTAAAAGGCCTAGATAAATGTGGAAGTACAGTTTGTTCATGGGTCAGAACCCTCAGAATCATGAGGTCATTGCTTAGGCTGAAACTGATATAGTGGGTCTTGCATGAGCAAAGAATTTCAGCAAAGTTTGTTTGTCTTAATTCATGTTTTTAATTTTTGGAACTTGACAAGCAATTCCAAAATGCCTGTGGAGAAATGAAAGACCAAGAGATGTGAACACTCTGGGCACTGTGGCACATAGCCATTAAATTCAGCTCATAAGAGACTATAGCAGGAGGATTGAGAGTCTGAGGCCAGCCTGAACTACATAGTAAAACGATCATTCACACAGTGTAGCAAAGATACTCAGCTGGGGTGGGGTGGGGTGGGGTGGTGGGGTGGGGGGAGGAACTTGTCCTACTAGTTCATCAATTTGTAACTACTCTTCAGTAATTAATAGACCCCAAATGAGATGTTTCCAAAGTGATATGTATCTGAAACCTCAGGATAGCATGCAGCTATCTTTGTTTATCACTGAGGAAGTGGATGAAATATTGAACTCATTAAATATTTGGTCAAAAATCAAATCCTTGTTCATATATAAAAAATTAGTTCTAGGCGGTTTATATGAATACATGTTTGAAAGACAAAGACATAAACCTCTTGAAAAACTAGGGAAAATATTTTCATGGCCCCAGGTTAGGGGTGATTTTCAAAACTAAGACCATGTAATGTGTATCAGAAATTTAATGATTGGTGTGTTCACATCCATTAATAACGAGAGAACAGAACTCAGAAACATGCTGGCAACTCATATTGCCGTAAATATAACTGAAAAAGACATCTTTAAATTATGATTTTTTAAAAACCATAAGTTGGTAGGAAATTACAAACCAACAAATAAGGAAAATGAGAAATTAAAAAGGAGACCTTTGTCACAAGCAGGAAGCACAAATGTTCGTGAAGATATAAGGAAACAGAAGCCCATGAGAGTTAAGGGGAATGCCAATTCAAAGGACAAGAGGATTGTGTGGGATTGTTCCTGAGGAAACCAAAGTGGGGCCAGGGGCACAGGAAATTAATGCATATTCTTTATATGTAACCTATATTAAATGCGTGCTTTATAAGCATTCAGTATTTAACAACACTGGCAGAACACTACCCAGAGAAGGTAATCTAAAACCAGCACTGCCCATAGGCAGCAGTGGCTAAAATTCTTTCTGTTCCCTCGTACCTGCCACATCCAGGGAGCCTAGAACCTCTTCCTTCATTGTTACTAGCCAATTGGATGGAAAAGGCATTAAGACATAGTCACATTCCAGCTTCATGGTTCCCTTTGGTGTAATTGGAAAGAGCAGTATCCACACTTGCTGCTTGAACAGGTGTGATCTCCTGGCTTCTGGAACATTCGGCTGTAGTATTGATTTGTTTTCATTCATTGCCTTGTAAGATAATAGATGAATTCTTGCTGTATGCAGAACATTGAGGTGTAAGGTTGTAAAGAGATGGGGCTTTATACAAACATATTTGTATGATTATAACTGTATGCTATAGTTCTTTATGAAGATTAGTTATACATTTTTATCCTCAATGTAGCACCTAGAAAGCCTGTAGGGTAATTAATATACAGCAGTAGACATGGACAGATGTCATGCTAGAAGTGCTTTCCGCTGAGTCTGCAGGTTTTAGAGAGGGTTGGCCACTGTGAGGAGTTAAATACTAGCATAGCAGCAATGGGACAGAGTAAGAAGCCCAGGAAAGATTCTCTTTGCATTTATCTGTGCTAACCACCAAACAGATTGGAGAGACCTGAGGCAGGGGTAAGCATAACAGGGTACAAGCATAGTAGAGCAGTGTGGACGGGAGATGAGGTCAGCGGGATAGAAGGCGAAGGCAGGTTCTGTCTAGATGTCCTCCGTGGTGCTTACAGCACTGATTTCTGCATCTTAAGTTCTTAAAGTGCTTGTAGCTTGAAACTTGGTGAGGAAAGCAATGGAGACTATGAAAAAAATGGAAGCATTTCTCTGAGAACTAAATATTGATACAGTTTCTTAGACCCACACATAAATAGATCATAAGGTGTCTCATAAGTATGTAATGTCCTATGTAATTCATCTCATAAAGAGATTGAGTGGCAGGTGGAGTCTTGTAAAATCCCCCATATCATAGCAAATAATTTATTTTATAGAATTAAACATGGCATCATCTAAGCAAGTCTGTGAGGTTTTGCTGGAGAGAGGTAGCCACTATGGGGCATTTAGGAGTATGCAGTATAATAGGAGAGAAGAGAAGACTTTATTAGGCAGAAAAAAATAAAATCAAATTACCAGTTGATAGAAATGTCTGTGAGGCTTTCAACCCTTAGTTTCCCTTTTTGATAAAATGGGTTTTATGTACACACTGTCTTTATACACATACTTTCTTTTTTTTTAAAGATTTATTTATTGTGTATACAGTATTCTGCCTGCAAGCATGCCTTCAGGCCAGATCTCATTACAGATGGTTGTGAGCCACCGTGTGGTTGCTAGGAATTGAACTCAGGACCTTTAGAAGAGCAGGCAGTGTTCTTAACCACTGAGCCATCTCTCCAGCCCATAGACATACTTTCTAAGGTCATTATGAAGAGCATGTGACACACTGAAATATGAAGATTCTTAGTGTAGACAAAGCACAGCACACATGCACACACAATATATGGTATATCATTTATATATTATAATACAGATATATAAGTATTATACATGCATTCCTGTTCATGCATACACATCATACAACTTATGTAATTTTTCAATTAATTTATTATGACAATAAGGTTAGAATAATGGCTTATTCAGTCAAACTATATCTAAATAAGTTATTCTCCCACAGTTGATGAAGTAGAAAAACATAATTAAATGTTAAAATCAAACCTAGAAGTGCTGAAAACCAAGGATCAAAGAAAATGCAAAAATCACCAAGATAAAATCTTATTTTATTCACCCTGAGGTTAGAGGTAGTTTCAGTAAACACAGAAGATGTAACAACAATAAACAGATACGTGTCCAGATGCATAAGATAACCATGCATCGGAAACAAAAAATGTCTAGTGATATTACTGGATTGAAACACAACTCCAAGGGCAAGGGAATTTAAAAAAAACACAGAGGAAACAACATTGAAGTCAAGAAGAAATTGTGTGAAACATAGTAAATGAACAACAACAACAAAAAGATCATTTTTTCATTCTTAGTACAGAAAACAACGAGTATTTTGAAAGGCATTGAAAGAGCTTGACTTGTGTGATTGAAATCCACTGGCATTACTTTCCATTAATCAGGTACAGAATCTTTACACTGGAGGAACAGAGGGGAAAGGGGGTGATATTTTTATGTGTGTTTTTGATAGGAGTTATGATTTTGACACATAACCTTGGTTTATTTTAAACTTATATTCAAATTACTAATCTGTAATTAGGAGGTGGTGCTTTAAAGCAAAGATACATCATGACCTAAAGATTCAAGTAGTATTGATAAACTTAACTTACAGAATCTGATATGAATATAACTCATCTTACCTCAGAATGATCTTGTAATACTTACATTTATTAGTTTGTTATGGGCCATATGGAAGCAAAAAGGAACTGTAATGGAGAGTTTATTTATGAATAGCAACCATTTGTTTAGTAAAGATTATTTATTCTCTCAAGACAAGTAAGAGAAGAATGAGAGGAAAGGGTGAGAGGAAGAATGAGAGGAAGGGTGAGATTGGTAAGAGGAAAGGATAGGGAGAGGAGAGGATGGAGGGATACATGTCTAAAGGGGAAGGCTGAAAATCTGGCAAGAGTATCTGAGCTCAATATCTGTAGCCATTCAGACTGTAAACAAAATGGGTTTTGTAGAAGATGGATTTTTAACTATGTCTAGGTGTGTTTGGGTATATGCCTGGGAGTGTAGGTGCCCATGGATTACAGAAGAGGGTGTTGGATTCGTTGGAGCCATAGTTGTGGGCTTTTGTGAGCCTCCTGATCTGTGTACTAGGAACTGAACTCTGATCCTTTGTAAGAGCAGCAAGCCATTTCTCTAGCCTGAGGAACCGATTGTTTTAGTGCCATATAGCTCTGAATTGAGATCCTTTTGCCATTCTTAATTTAAATAATTTCAAAACAGGTGTGTTACTCTCTTTAGACTGAGTCAAATCTAGTTGGTTCCTTATTTCAATCAGTACCTAGTTTTAAATGCATGTTGAACTCCATACATGCAAAGGAAAACAGTGACTTTTTTTCGTGTTTCTCTTGGTAAAGACTTTAGCCTTCAAGAGCTGGTGCATCTTCTAGATCACCAACTGACTATCTAGTAAGATGATGAAGAATTGGATAGTTAAATCTCCAATTAATGCATCCATTGGTGACTGAGTGAGATGGCTCAGCAGGTAAAGATGTACTCTTCCAAACCTGAGGACCCGAATTCAGTCCCTACAGCCCACATACATGATGGAGAGAGAAAAATGACTCTCTAATATTCTCTATCTTCTACCCATGCTTCATGGTCTATGCCTACCCGCATACAGACACATAGTACATGTGCCTATTCTCATACAGACACATAGTACATGTGCCTACCTGCATACAGACACATAGTACATGTGCCTGCCCACATACAGACACATAGTACACATACACACCCACTAAAGTAAATAAATGTAATCTATTTTTTAAAAAAGTTATCCAATAATAATATCCCAAATTGTCTTTCAAAATAATGACCAAGTTGTTGCCTCAACTTATAACAACAAAGCATCTTAGAAAAATAAATCATAGAGAGTGGTTTGTAAGCTGTCCTGTTTCATATTGTCATCACTTTTCTTAGCACTGCCTCCTACTCAGACTCTTTCTCAGCAGGTCACTTAGGAAAGAACCTCTACTCTCCCAGCTTATGTATTCTTGGCCATTTTTATGTGTACTATTTCTAGTTTTTTTTAAAATATTTATTTATTTATTATGTATACAATATTCTGTCTGTGTGTATGCCTGAAGGCGAGAAGAGGGCACCAGATCCCATTACAGATGGTTGTGAGCCACCATGTGGTTGCTGGGAATTGAACTCAGGACCTTTGGAAGAGCAGGCAGTGCTCTTAACCTCTGAGCCATCTCTCCAGCTCCCTATTTCTAGTTTTATAAGAGATATTATCAGTGAGAATTCTACAGAAATTTTTCAGGTCTCAATTTAATACTCTGGGGTAATCTGAAGGGTGGCAGGGAGATTCTTTCTGCTTATTGATACAGAATCTAGGTATGTTTGGTGATGGCAGTCTTGTCCCCTTCATAACATAAGGGGACAGAAATTCTCTGACATACAACTCATGAACAACCTCACATGCTCTGTTAGGCCGTACTCTGGGTATAGGAGCAAAAAAGAGAAATGAACACTGCCCATTGTGTATTAGGAAAACTGAGACTATAATTTGAATGGATGCTTATAGTTCAAGCATCTCTAATCTAAAAATTAAAAGTCAGGGATACTCTAAAGATTTTTTTTTTTACCAACAATGTAAATGGGAAAACTCCACATCTCATATCATTGGTTGGCTCACAGAAAATTACAGATCCATGAGAAGTACAAAGAAACTCTTTGGGATAGGTATAAATGATATGTGCATAGCTTTTGTAATTTCATATTTAGGCTGTTTAGACATAGACCCTATCTTCAATATTTCTCTGAATTCAGATATCCCACAAATTAAAAGAAAAAGAAACACAAGTTTTTGGAATACTACTGGTCCCCAGCATTTGGATGAGCCATCCTCAATCTGTAGAGTAAATTTGATGCTGAACTGTGTACTGAGAAGTGAGGGGTGTCAGGAAATGAGTTGTAGTTCTGTCAGCCAGCTGCTATGCCACACAGGTATGAATCTGGACATGCTACTCTGTGTTCTACGCCAAGTTGGTGATTTTCTGTGAGTCATGGACAAGGCCACTTCATCTCTGTGAACCACATCTGGTCTACAATGGGAAATTTGAGATGGGATGAGCTCATTTTTCCTTCTCCACTCTGCAAAATTTCTACTGTAAAATATGAAGGAGTGATTTCTCATTGGTTAATCACTTACTGTGCAAGAAAAGACCCTAGTTTTGGGTCTCCAGAAGCTACAGAAATGCCAAGTTAGCACAGTAGACAGGGGTTTGGCCAGAGCGAACTGACCAGGGAGACTAGCCATATCACTGAACCCTGGGTTTGATTGACAGATCCCTCCTCAGTGGAAAAGGTGTGACAAGGACAATTCCTGATATTACCATACATACATGCACACTCAACACATGTGTGCACTACTCATGTGCACACATGGACACACAAACACACACTTGTATGCACATGGAGAGTAGAGAAAAGGAAATGTGAATGATATTTGGACATTTTTTTCTATTTTTGAAGATGCTTTTAGTAAGATGAATGAGAAAGAACTTAAAATCTAGATAATTTCAATCCAATCAAGGGCTAAAATCAGCCTTATATTGTTCATTTAATACATGTAACATCACAGAACATTTTAACATAGGAGAGGGGAAGGAAACACCACTGTGTCCTGAAAACTTAGTATAAAAAACAAGAATAGTGAAGCCAACATCCACAGCATGGTGTGGGTGTAATTGTTAACTGGCTTTTTGACTCAGGTGGGATTTAGAAGCAATCTGAAAGAAATGAGAAGGGTAGTTTGACATGGCTAAGTGGGAAAGCTGTTTGAGTGGTAGGGATGGATGAGAGAAAAGAGAATTCTTGATGTTTGGGGGTGGTGAGGGGATGGATACCGAGTGGGAGGCAATACAGTAAGGTATCTCATGGGAGATAAAAGTAACAACAGACAGGTAATTTGAGCACTGGAATGACCAGATTGGAAGAGACTACGTCCTGTGGGTGGGACATGAAGCTGCCGGAAGAATAGCTGGAAGGACAGACCAAGAATAGAAACAAAGGAGAATGGGGCGGACTCAGGGGAGCTTTTACCTAAAGAGAACAGGAAGAGTCACAGATACAGCTCAGTGGGAGAGCATGAGCCTCTTATGGGCAAAGCCCTGGGTTCCATCCCCAGCACTATTAAAAAAAAATACGTGTAAAAAATAAAGAGAATATGCATGAATAAGGGTTTTTAAATTAACAATAAACATGTGAATTGTATATATTGATTTATCATGTCTTAATAATAAGCTATTTTTTCAATAGATATGACGTGAATGAATTAATGCCCTCTGTCCATACTTAAAAAGTGAATAACCCCTTTACCTCATAGATTAACATGTAGAAATAATTCAGATAAAACATGCAAGTATTATTATTAGAGAATTAAAAAAGAATCATGAGCTAGCAAGAAATAAGGTTTTGTCTTATCTTTTTGATATTTGTGATAGTTATCCAATGATACCAAGTCTCAAAGGGTTAATGAACCTATTAAGTTCCTCAACTTTCTTTTATGACGGAGATTACATAAGAAAATATGTGTTTGTACATGTGATATATGCACACGTATATACATAGTTAGGTTTGATGTTGTGTGCACATGCGTGTGGAGGTCAAAGGGCAGGTATTGTTTTTCAGACCCCCTGCACTTTATTTTAGACCATCTCTCACTGGCTTAGAACTTCATCGAGTGAACTCGGATAGCTGGCCAGTGAGCTCCAGGGAGGCCTAACTGTCTAACTCTGTCGGTTGAATTACAAACATGGGTTACCAAACTCAGATTTTTACATGGTTTTGGGGCTTTACTGACAAAACCATCTCTCCAAACCAAGAAAATATTTCCTCATAAACTTCACAAGTATCTTTTCTATCTCATGATACTCTTCATGTTTTATAATAGGATCATAAATCGTGTCACCAACTCTCAGAATTTGATCCCTATGGACAAGTGATGCAGCTGAATGGTCAGGGAACACACTGAAACATGTCCTGGCTCTTTTATCTCTCCATGTGTACATCACCATAGCTACCATGGCTCCTTCAGCTCTCCATGTACACATCACCATAGCTACCATGGCTCCTTTCTTCATCTCCCCATGTGTACATCACCATAGCTACCATGGCTCCTTCATCTCTCCATGTACACATCACCATAGCTACCATGGCTCCTTTCTTCATCTCCCCATGTGTACATCACCATAGCTACCATGGCTCCTTCATCTCTCCATGTACACATCAACATAGCTACCATGACTCCTTCATCTCTCCATGCATACATCACCATAGCTACCATGGCTCCTTTCTTCATCTCCCCATGTGTACATCTCCATAGCTACCATGGCTCCTTCATCTCTCCATGTACACATCACCATAGCTACCATGGCTCCTTGATCTCCCCATGTGTACATCTCCATAGCTACCATGGCTCCTTCATCTCTCCATGCATACATCACCATAGCTACCATGGCTCCTTCATCTCTCCATGT
>PVIU01020740.1:0-33302 GCA_004026605.1 Ondatra zibethicus | reverse complement strand
AGGAAGGAAGGAAGGAAGGAAGGAAGGAAGGAAGGAAGGAAGGAAGGAAGGAAGGAAGGAAGGAAGGCAGGCAGAAAGAAAGAAAGAAAGGAGACTAAATAAGCCATGCAGATGCGGATCAAACCAGTAAACAGAATTCATCCATGGTCCATGGTCTCTGCTTCAGTTTCTGCCTCCAGATTCCTGCTTTGAATTCCTGCCCTGACATCCTTTCATGATAGACTGTAAGCTGTAAAGTAAAATAAGCCCTCTCTTTCTGAAGTTGCTTTTGGTCATGATGTTTATCACAGCAATAAAAAGAAAACTAAGAATAACTATTCAGCTATAAAGAAAATGAAATTATAAAATTTTCAGGTAAATGGATGGAGCTGAAAATTATCAGTCTATGTAAGATGACCCAGACAAATCATATGGCCAGACAAAAGCCACATGTTCTCTATCATATGTGGATATAAGGTTTGAGATACGTGTCCAAATTGGAGTACCCATAGAAGCCAGAAAACTAGTAAGGAGCCAAGAGGGATGATTTCTAAGGAAGAGGGGTAGAATACAGGTGGTATGAAAGTCTAAATTGGAGATCTCCAGTTTATATCCTCCCCTCAGAAATCAGGGAACCCCTCAGAAGAGGGGAAGGAAGATTCTAGGAGTCAGAGGTGATAGAGGATACCAGGAGAGCATGTCCCACTTCTATTTTAAAAACTAAGTAAGGTTCACCTGAACTCAGAGACTGAAGTGGCAAGCATAGAGCCTGCATGGACCTGCACCAGATCCTCTGTGTATACGTTATGACTGTTAGCTTGGTGTCTTTGTGGTACTCCTAACTGTGGGAGCGGTTGTGTCTCCAACTCTTTTGCTTGCTCTTGGGACTCCTTTCCTCCTATTGGGCTGCCTTGTCCAGCCTTGATATGAGGGATTTTGCCTTGTCTTATTGTATCTTGTTTTGGAGGCCTGCTCTTTTCTGAACAGAAATGGAGGGAAAATAAATGTGGAGGAGAGGGGAGGTGGGGGGAACTGGGAGGAGTGGAGGGAGGGGAAATTGTGGTTGGGAAGTATTGTGTGAGAAAAGAATCTATTTTCAATTTCTAAAAAGTTTTGTTAGGAAAGAAGGAAGTGGAATAATGGAACAGGAAAGAATAAATGAGGAGGGGGATAGATCAGGGAAGGGACTGCAAACACTAAAGGCTTTTGAAAATGCCATATGGAAGCCTACTGCTCTAGAAGCTTCCTACAGTATATATGCATACATATACAAAAGGAGTTTGAATGGAGTTGCCCTATCACATGGGGACAATGCCTCTCTCTCAGACACGATAAGCTATCAAGCAGAAAACCCAGTGTAAGGTATAGCTCCATCTTTTTGAGTAGTTGTCAGTGGAGTCATATAGACTCCTCCAAGCAATGTAGGCTATTGCTGCTGCTCTTGGTTACCTTCCAGAACTTAATGGTAATGCCCTGTTGCTGAAAACACCACATACTTGTGTCATGGGCCATGGAGGAAGCAATCTTACCTACTACCAGTTTTCGTAGTTCTGGGAGGTCCTATGCACTACCAGGGGAGGAAAGACATCAACAGTCTTACCCAACTGTGAACTCTGCAGGCTACAATAACAATCGGCCTGGCAAGATAGCCTCATGAGTGTGGTAGTGTCAAGAATGTTATGAGAGTAACCAGTCACTTTCTGGTTGGATTTAAGGTCTGCTCCACAAGATGGAACTCATGCCTGACACCACCAACTGGGTAAAAAGCCATGACTGGCTAGGTCATAGATTCTAGGGGAGAAGCTAATGCTATTACTCTGCTAAATGGACTTAGTATTAAACGTCTCCTAAGTTCTTATCTTTATAGCCAGAGATTAGTGCTCTTCCAACCCTTATCAGAGAAGCTTTTCAGCAGAAAAGTTGTTACAGAAAATAACAACTGATCTGTGTGCAGAGAATATGAGATTTCAGGACATCTATCTCACATCCCTACCCCAAAGCTCAGAGAATATTGTGAAAAAGGGAACATAAGTATAGTAAGAGTCAAGGTTTTGAGTGCCTTCAGTGAAGTGATATTTGTTGAACATGATGCTGCCATTTCACTCATAAACTAATAGTGACTGTGACTGCTTGCTTAAGACCTACACAAGATAGAGTCACGCAAAATTCCAGCATGGGTGGGAGAAGAGGTCAAAAAGTCACACCCCAACCTAGGAGCTATTGACAGTTGTCTACCGGGAGAGGAAGAGACAGTTTTCTTTGGGGATGTGGCCCCTGAGAAATTACCCGTGCTCCAATAGATGGTCCTATACCCATGCACTTACAGGCAACAACAGGACTCAATGGAATTTTAAAAGGACAGTCATGAAGTTGGGAGGGAAATGTGGTATGGGAGATAGTGGAAGAATTGGAAGAGAGTGAATGGGGGTGGATTTGATCAAAACACATTATATGCATGTATGGAACTCTCAAAAAATATGTAGGTGTGTATGTATCCATGCATAGTGACATAATTTTAGTTCTTGAGAGGGTGGACACCAGACCCCTAATGCTTGATGGCCAGCCAATCTAATTAGAACTGTGAGCTCTATATCTGGTGAGAGACTCTGCCTCAGATAAATAGAGAAGAGCTCTCATGCCCGACAACTCCTCCTCTGTCCCCCATCACACCAATAGAAAGGAATCAACTACTGATATGTTATAGCATAGATAGATCTCAAAATAATTATGCTAAATAAAAGAAATCAGACAAAAAGAAGAGCACATATTTTATGGTTCTATTTATAGACAGTTCTAGAACATGAAACCTATAGTGACAAAAAGCAGATCAGTAGTTACTTGCCATGCAGAATGTATCAGAGACCTGACTGAGTGGAAAGGACTACAAAAAACTTGAAGGGACTGGGGAAATGGCTCAGTGGATAAAGTGCCTGCTGCAAAATGTGAGGGCTGAAACTTAGATCTTCAGCACCCATGTAAATGCATAGCAGCCCACCTATAATTCTAGCACTTGAAAGGCAGAGGCAAGGGATATCTGGAGCAAGCTGGCTAGGTAGACAGGTTGTTTTTGACAAGCTGTGAGTTTAATTGTAAAATCCCACCTCAGTGAGTAAGATGGAGTGCTATCAAGGGAGACTCCATGGGCCTACACAAACACACATACATACACACACACACACACACACACACACACACACACAACATGCAAAACAAATATTTAAAGAGCATGAATAGACTAGACTTTTGGGGATGTTGGATGTCATCATTATTTTAATTATGATAATAATTTTTCAGGTGTACACACATATGCCAAAACTTAACAAGTTTTAGACTAAAATATTTCCAGATTTTTATATGTGCAAAATATCATAAAATAACCTCTGTGGATGAAAACAATAATGGTCATAATAGTATTCATAATTTATGTTAAGTTTCAGTGGTTTGAGAGAAAGGGCATAGGTTTTAAGGCAGGGGCGGAGGGAAAGAAGCAAGTCATATGATAGAGGGAGATATGCATAGATGGCCCCTTTTCTAACACTTCTTTCAGGTGAAATTTTTTAGAGGCAGTTTGAATTTAGATTTCTGTTTCAAGATTTCTGGTTGATTTGGAAATAACCATAGGATTGCTTTTATATCTTATGCATGTGGTTTTAAAAAGTATGAACTATGTACATAAAAACTTATGATGCATGCAATGCACTGTTCCAATCTTAATCCTCTGCCATTATTACCTTTCACTCTATTAACTCTTTCTGTTTAGTTCCTCTGTCAATTTCTCCCATGTATTCTCCTATTTCTTGATTTCTCTATTTTAGACACTATCAACTTCTTGAAAAGATAAATGAAGCTTTATATCACTGATCCTCTATGGTGTCTCAGTGTAGTTGCTATGTTCTTAAATTCATTTATTTGTCTGAGGAACATACTTAGACTGTCCTTGTTCCTTAAACTATGGACAGTATCTCTTAACTAAGAAAAGGCCATGAAGTTCTTGATCCTCTCTTTGTTTCTAACCCCTTCAGCTTATCAACCCCTTTTGTTTGTACTTTTATTTTATACACTGCCAAGGAGATAGCATTTATGTTTTGTTCCACATCTATATCTCTATAGCTAAGTATCCTATGTTTTGGTATTTTGGTTAGTGCTTTAAGTTGAAAATCAATAAACATTATTTATACTGGTGTTAATTATTAAAATAGTTAAAATTTTAAAATAGTTTTTAATTACAATTTTTTTCCTGTCGCATTTTAAAGTAGCAACTATGACTTTTTAAATATTCTGATTCCCATTTTATTGCATTGTCTATGACACCCACAAGTTTCTCGAATTACTTTGTGATGAATGTATTTATGAGCCCCTCAATCCCTGTTTTTTGTAGGTGCTATCCTAGTCAACTTTAATTGCCAAGTTGACATAGCCTCATGTTATCTAAGAAGAGAGGTTTGATTGAGGAATTTCCTAGATCAGATTAACATGTGGGTATGTCTGGGGGGGGGGTCTTGTCTTGACCATTAATCGATGCAGGAAGTACCAGCATACTTTGGATGGCGCTATTCCTAGGGAGTTAGTACTGGACTGTATAAGAAAGCTAGCTGTATACGAAAGCAACCTTCATGGTTCCTGCTGTAATTTATTAGCTGTGAGTTTCCTAGTCAAAGGTTATCTTGTGTGGATTAACAAGCAATTCTGCCTTCAGATTCCTGCCTTATATTCCTGCCCTGGCTTCCTTTAGTGGTAGACTGTGATCTGGAAATGTAAGATGAGACAAATCCTTTCCTCTCCAAGTTGCTTTTTTTAAACCTTTTTTATTTTTTATTCGACATACTAATCCCAGTTCCTTCTCCCCCTGTCTTCCCACTCCCCCCACCTTCTTCCCACCCCACCCTATCCACCCCTCAGAGAGGGTGAGGCCTCCCATGTGGGACTCAACAAAGTCTTTCACATCACTTGAGGCAGGACTAAGCCTCCCCCCCCCACTTTGTATCTAGGCTGAGCAAGGTATCCGTCCATAGGAATGGGCTCCAAAGAGCTAGTTCATGCACTAAGGATAAATAGTGGTTCCACTGCTATTGGCCCCACAAACTTCCCATGACATACAACTGTCACCCATATTCAGAGGGCTTAGTTAGGTCTTATGCTGGTTCCCCAGATGTCAATCTGGGGTCAGTGAGCACCCACTAGCTCAAGTCAGCTGTTTCTGTGGGTATCCCCATCATGGTCTTGTCCCCTTTGCTCATAATATTGTTCCTCTCTATGACTGGACTCTAGGAGTTCGACCCAGTGCTTAGCTGTGGATCACTGCATCTGCTTCCATCAGTAACTGGATGAAGATTCTTAACTGGATGACAATTAAGGTCATCAATATGATCACAGGGGAAGGCCAGTTCATTGCTATGTTCATCAAGCCTGCTGTGCAACTATCATCTTGGAATTAGTTGCATTAGTCTCTGGTTTTATGCCCACTGTTTCCAGAATCTAATATATGTGTCAATCTTTGTTTACTCTTATCTTTTTCTGTAATATATTCCTAAATAACCTTTTAGAGATAGAGTATAAAATATGAAATTTGAGTTATTTGTAAACTAAAAATGTCTTTCTTTTGTTGTCATACTCAATTTATAGTTAGGGCACAAATTACATTCTCAAAATAATTTTCCTTCAGATCTTTGAAGGTATTTCTCCATTGTTTTCTCTTAAAAAATAGTCTTTCTGTCAAGATGTTCAATTCATTCAAAATCCTGTCCATTTAACTGTTGATGTTTTTCTTTCTGAAAGCTTTTAGGGACTTTATCTTTTGATTTTCTGAAATGTTATGTGTCTAGGGGTTGAGAGAAGTGCCTAGCATACTCTACATATAAAGCCTGCAAGACAATAAGCCACAGCCATCTGTGTAGTCATTATGTTTGGGGACCTATAAAATTGATAATGTAGAAGTCTTTGCTCTGCAAAAGTAGTGTTCATACTGTCTGCCTCAATTCTTTCACGATGTATTTCTGATTTAGATGGGGAGCACTTGGGACTAAGTACCTGATTGCTACAGATTCTATCCATGGGAAAAGATGTGATTATTTGATATACAGATAGATCTTCAGTCAATTTCTCACATTTCATTCTCACAAACACAGCCTTTTGGGGGTACTAAGAATCAAACTTGGTGACTAAGTGCTCCATGATGCACTATATTTCCTGCACTTCACCCTCTTCTACTCCGTTGTCAGTTTGGGTAGAACCATATCTTCCCAGCTCTAAGCTCCCTCCGATGCTTTCTCTTTTTAGTCCATCTTTATTACTCAGCATTCTATCCACTTTCTGTCTTTCATAAACGTATTGAAATCCCCTTTCTGCTGATACCCTATAATACTCTGTTTATATCTTTATTTGTTTAATATCATTTTAATGGAGTCTTGGGAAGCAGTAGCACTAACATGGTTTCGTTAGTCAGCTACCTTGATCTAGATGTCTATGTCCTTGTTAAATTTTAAAGTTTATTAGTTTTATGATGATTCTTTTGGAAATATTTGTAGTTAGGGACAACTAGATGTGAGCTGGACAAATCTCACTGCTTCTCCATTAGTAGAAAATAGAGGATTCATTAGTGTAAAAGTTCTAGGAGAGAGCTAGTCGACAGTGATGAAATTCAATTCTCCATTGCTCCCTAACAGTAACAGCCAAACAAAGGATATACATAAAATTAACTCTAATGAAATTTTGTTTTGCTGTACTTCATTTGCTTATATTTTACCCTAATTTCTTTTTGAGTGGATAGCTCTGTTGAGATATTATGGAAAAAGCTTATAATACAATATTCAGCAACAGTCTTTCTTTACCCAGTGTTAGGGTCACAAATGAAAGGCAGGAATTTTCCTCTGGAAAAAAATAGATTTTTCCATATACATACTCTAGAACTGGATTCTAATGAACAGCCATATTGATTTTTTTCTTTTTGTCTGTTGTACAGCTACTGGAACAATATTGTCCTGCCATTATATCACATAACCAGTTATTTGGTATTTACCTCACCAGGAGGCCAGGCCCCACTTGGATAGAAGGGGAAGGAAAATGCCAAATTAACTGAGAACTGAATTGTAACTTTGGATTTGTCTAATCTTACAGTGAAATGATCTTTCTTTCTAGCCTTGCAATTTTCTTTTTTTTTATTTTTTATTTATTTATTTTTATTTTTTTCCATTCAAAAAAATAAAATTTTTACATTTCTTCCACTTCTCCCAGTCCCCTCCCACTACCCTCTACCCCTCCTCTCTCCCCCTTCTTCCTTAAAAGAGGGCATGGTGCCCTGCCCTGTTGGAAGTTCAAGGCCCACCCCCCTCCATCCCGTCCTAGGAAGGTGTGCATCCAAAAAGACTAGGTGCCCAAAAACATAATACATGCAGAAGAGATAGGTCCTGGTGTCATTGTTGATGGCTTCTCGGTCTGCCCCCATTGGCCGCCACATTCAGAGAGTCTGGTTTGATCATATGCTTGTTCTGGTTCTAGTTTTGCAGTATTTAAAATTCTGAATTTGAGCCCCAGGACTTTTACTGTTTTTTCTATTCCTCAGGGTTATTCCAGGCAGTTATTAGGGGCTGAATCTCTCCTGATCACATCACCAGTGATTAACCTGCCTGTCTAAAGATCTTTGTATCTTAGATGCTTCTCTTATCTTGTCTAACCTTTCTCTCTAAACTTACCAACTGGTTTCTGAGATTTCTCTCCCTCCCTCTTCTCCTCCCCACTATACCCTCTCTCCTCTCCCCCATTCTCTCTCCCTCTCCTCCTTTTATTCCTGTCTTCCTCTCCCTCTCTTTCTTCCTCTCCCACCTCATGATCCTCCTATCTGAGCCTTTCAAGTACTTGGATTGAAGGTCTGCACTACCATGGTTCTTGATATTTATTTTCTATATTCTTAGTTTAGAGGGCCAATTTTGCATTAAAACTAGTTTACAACTTACTTCAGCATCAACACAAACAGAATGTGATTCATGCCTTCCTCAAATCCTCTCCACTGCTTAATTTCTCTTGGATATTTGAAATATATTTTCCATCTCAGAGCCAATAGTCATGTTTCTTAATTTTGTCTTTACTTAGTCCTTTCTGGAAAGTTCTCATGATTTCTACTTTCCAATCATTGGTTACCTCACTTCTACCATTCTTCCATACTTGATCTTGAATACCATTGCCAAATAATATTTTTATTTAGATATCTTACATGGCCTAGGTATCCATGAGGAACAAAACAGATTTTTGTAAAATGCTAATGACAAAGAACTTTTGAAGAGGGGAGAAAGTCCTAGTTTAAAATAAATAGATTACACAAGCAATCTCATTTTGGTCACCTTGCTGCTCTAGCCTAAATTAGTCCAGCTTTATGAAGGTAAATAAACTATAACACAGTTATAGAAATTTCAGTAGCCTTTAAATAATTCATAATCCAGAGGATGTGTTTGAATTTATTTTTTAATCCACAGTGCTGATTTATCATCCAGTCCTAGTCACAAATGATAATATTTAGTGATTTCCAAGTATTACACTGGAGGTGTTTCTCTGTCCTTTAATATACCAAAGTGCTTTAAATTAGCAGACAATTCCTAAGGAGAGGAAGTGACATCCAGTATATATTGTTGTCCTTCCTCTTAATTAAATATGCCACTTCTGATTTCACTCATACTTAAAGAGATAAAAAGACTAAATCTTCAACGAAAGGTCCTTTCTATATGACATATGTACAAACTGGTTTTTGATTTATGCCTGCAGCTGCTATTTGTACTGCCTGTATTTCTGTGCTCAACTTGTGGTCAGCTGAAAGCCTTTCTCCAAAAAAAGTTTCCAAATTCCATATTGTTGTATTCCTAGCTGATCTCTGCTGCTTTTTTCCCCAGCAACCCACAGCTATGCTGTGTTATTTGAAGCTATGCTTTAGTGCATCCTTTACAATATGTCTTGTGTTCTGCCTGCTTGTGGTTAGGCTATAAAGCTTGCCATACCAAAGATGCTTGGGTATCCTTCTGTCATTGCATCTCCACATATGTCACCAATGAGCATAGTTTCAATGCTGATAGGCCAGCTGACTCCCAAAATCTCAGTAGTGGTGGTCCTCTCTTGCCATTTCACATTAAGCATGGTTCTGACTCTAACAATAAATAGATCAATGAGGTAAATGTGACATCTGTGGTGGTTATGAATTTCAAAGTCATATAAAAGCTGGACATGCTTGTATTGCCCGTTAATACAAATCAATTCAAGAAACTTGTCTTTTTCCACCGCTGTTCTGGATATTAGAAATAGAATTGAATATAAGACATGGGATGCTGAAGGAGGGGTGCCTTTCTCCTTCTTTCATTAGTAGTCATGTGTTTATGATAGCTCACCTTTCCCCTTGATATGCATCTTAAATGAATTTCAAACTTGTCCTAAGGACAAATCTAAACACATTCTGAACCTTCTTTGAGGTGTTTAGTGCCTCTAAGGAGGATAAATTTATATTAAGATATATAAGGCATTATTTGATAAAGATTAGGTAACTTGTACAAGTCAAAACTGGGTAAGAAAAAGCTAAATATTGAGCTGGTTAGTTATGCAATTTGACACTGATACCACAGTAGGATAATCTTCCCAAGCAGAGATACTGTTCTTTCTAAAATTTTCTATTTTGTAGTAACTTGTATTGTTTGACAATGATTTTTTTTTCAGTCAGACTGCCCAGAGATCAGTATTCAGAGACTGCTTTTAGGTCTTTATGTGATATAAAAATGTTCATTGTGTTTGGCTTCTATGTTTAGCTTTACTATAAAATTTCACAAATCTTCCCATATATTCCAATGTAGCATGGATGGTAAATCCAAGCATCCACATCAGAGCTATCCAAGGAGCGAGTTTCATTTGGTGTATAGGCTTATTGGTACAACTGACTTGGCTGGTGGTATGTCCTGTGGATGATGTTGAATGTTCTTGTTTGCTTATGCCCAGAAACTGGCACACTGCACTGCACTCTGTTCTGCAATCAGCACATACTCTGCTTTTTGTCTTACCACCGAGTTAGAAACGTTTCTGTCTCCTTTCATGAAGTGCTATCATTGCACTATAAAGAAACTATGTTATTTGCATTTTGTCCTTGTATGTTTAAAAAACTGTCTAGTTCAGTACCTTCCCCGTGCTGAGTACTCAATGTTTATTCAAAAGAAAACACTCTGCTTGACCCTCTCCAGACTTCCTGTTTATAATCACAGCATGTTAAGGGTTCTTAATAAGATTAAGAGTATTCACTGCCACCTTTTGATTCATTTTATATCTATAATGTGTTTACCAAGCTTATTGGACAATGCTGCCTCACTAATTACTACAGGGATGCTCCTGTCTTGCTACGGTGGAAGCACTTAAAGATTTTGTTAAGTATTTAGGACACGTAGCTCAGTAGTAGAATGCTTACCTAGCATATGCAAAGCCCTGTTCGATCCCTAACACTGCAAGAAGAAAAGACTGACATTTCAGAGCATAAAATTATTTTATTTTTAAAGATTTATTTTGATTGCATGCCCTGTGAGGTCTCAAAGAGGACATTGGATCTCCTGAAAGTGGAGTTATGGGCAGTTGTGAGCTCCCTGAAATTCGTGCTGGTGACTGAACTCAGTCTTCTGTAAAAACAGCAAGTGCTCTTAGCCACTGAGTCTTCTCTTCAGACCCTCAGAGCATACATCAATTTAATGTTTCAGAAGGTCCCAGCTGATTATTGGTAGATGATGAAATGACATTGGCTGCAATAAGAAAAATAAGTTAAATAAATTAACTCGAGAATATTGAAAGAGAAAAAAATGTAAGTAAATGATGTGCTAATTTTAGAAAGCCTGGTATGTACATGTCTCCTGTTTCAAGAAATTAGATATTGACTTTGTATAACCATATTAACATTGACAGAAGAAATGGTGTGAAACACTAGCTGTTCAGGAACCCTGGCTTACTAAGGAAAAGAAAGAGAACATAGCCTTTTTAGTCTACCTTATAAACTACTTACAGAATGGACAATACAGAAGTTTCTTGAAGTGTGACTCAAGGATTATGTGTGTCAAAATCCCCTAAAGAGCAAATTCAGGTCAGATTCTAGGGTTTCACCTCAGGCCTACTCAGTCTAAATTTGGGAGGATGAAGCCCTGAGATTCTGCACTTTAATATTCATATGGAGTGATCCTGACGTATATCAAAGTTTGAAAACACTGACTTACAGGGTCTCTCAGTTTTAGGTTCCCAGTGATTTGATTCCTATAAACCATATAGGAAGTAGCCTCCCTCTTCATGGTTGATCTCTAAAACAGGCCCAATTAGGATGAAGCCATACTATGACTTCAAGAAATGAGTTATACTACAGTTTGAATGTGGACTCCCTAAAATTAAGGTATTGCTAATAAAATTACATCATCAGGAGGGGGGCTTTACGATCAAATTAGGACATGAGAGTTCCTTCCTCATAAATAGGACTAAGGCCTTATTAAAAGAATCTCTGTGAAACAGTCTGTTTTTGCTTCTACTTTCCACCACATAGCATCCCTTCCTTCTGGGGGGTATATTGATAAGACACCATCATGGAAATAGAGTGCAGCCCTCACCAGTCATCTGAACCTTAATTTTGTCTTTTCAACTTCCACAACTATGAAAAGAATGTAATTCTGTGCTTTATAAATTACTCAAGTTCAAGTGCTTAGTTATAGCAGCATAAATAGACTTAAGTTACTTCAATTATTCTCTTAACAGAGAGATATTTATGAGGTGCCTACTGTGTGCTAGGACCAGGGCTAGCCACTAGTTATACAAAAAGAATGAAATGGGTTCCTTCCCTCAAAAGGTTTGTGAGTCATTTCCTGTGAATCATCTAGTACAATCCAATATATTAGTGATAAAATAAATAGAAAATGAATTAAATTAAATTTATTCTATTCTGTGTGAAATGTATCCAATAAATTTGTGGGTTTTGATATTACAAAAATATTTGTAGTAGTAATATCTGGAGAGTCACTAACAATAATGTATGTATCCCTTGTGTCTCACTGTTAACAAATTGTTTCTAGCTGTGATCCCTGTAATCTGCAGGTGCTGTTTACCGTGTAATTTTACCATAAGAAACAAGAATGTAATCACATAATAAAGTGTAAAGAATTAGATTTTCTTCCCCTTGAGCAAAATGCCTGACTGTGGCCAACATTCCTGGTGCTTTCTCCTTGTGCAATAGGAAAAGTAATATTCTGAAAGAGAAGGCTATTTTGTTCATATTCTACAACATGCCTCTGGAGGCCATGCTAATGAATGCAAAACTAAAGCTAGAATTCAAACTTCTTGTATGAGAAGCTACTGATATTTTTGTCTTCACCATTATGCTATATAGAGTATAATTTTCACTCCTGTCTAATTGAGACTCAAATAGGGCACTGTGAATAGGGAATTATTTTGATTAAAAAGTGTTTTGTGTTGTTTTTTTCTAGTGTCTGAGAAAATATAACCTATTCAAAGAATTTTCATATTCAAGCAGTCCCTTTCTGATGAACACTTGACTTATGAATATCCTGTACCGTCAAAGCTCCTCTTGAGGGATTTTGAGATACTCCTATACCCGTGGAAGCTAGAATTGTTTCTGTTGTCTGCATAAGTTCATTTCTCCCCCATCGCTCCTATTCTAGAAGCTTGAATTCTTGCAAGCTGTCACCAGACACTTAGGAACAGTTAACATGTGAACAGATTCTCTTTTTTCCACCACCAGGTTGTAAGAAAACACAAAATTCCATACCAGACCTCACACAGAAGTTGTATTTATGAGTAAAAGCATCATATTGTAATAACTTAACCTTCTAGTATTTGGGTATAGACAGACTCATATTACAGCCACAATTCAAGCAGAAAACAAATGATCTCTAACCCAGTCAATGTGCATCTTGCTGAAAGTGCCATTCAAAACTACATTTGCTGCCTGTTTATTATTTTTACATGAGCTTAATTGGTGTTTTAATTAGATGTCAAGCCTGTAGCAGCAAATTTGAAGGATCTAAAGAATATGTCATAGGTGGGTGACTTGAAATCTGTTAGTTGACAGCAAGGTGACAGAAAAGACATTTAAAAACTCAAAAAACAGCTGCAATGAAACACTATTTTCTATCTACCAGAATGAATAAAATAAAAATTACTGACATTACCAAATATTGGTGAAGATGGAGAATACTGGGATTCACAAACGTTGTTGGTGGGCACATAAAACACTGCAATCACTCTAGAAAGCTGTTTGACACATCATATAACCCAGAAGTTCCATTCTTAGGTTCCTTCCAAGAAAAATTAAGGCATATCCACACAAAACTTACACATAAATATTCGCATCGCTTTATTTGTTATAGTCAGAACTGGAAGTAACCCATATGTACATCAGTAGGGTGCACTTAGGAAAGAATAATATCCCCTATGCTGAAATCTCGGGGAGCATCTTGAAAAGAGTGGGGTGAAAAAACATAAGAGCCAGAGTGCTGGGAAACATTATTTTCTAGACAGAACATGGATATAACACTCATACTCATAGCGTCTGCGGTTACCTACATAGGACCTGAACTAAACTGGACCCATTAACATTCCAGCATCTTAGGAGCTATTGGCAGTTAATGGCTTCTGAAAGACCCATTTTTCTTCGGGGATTTAGCCACTGGTAAGGACCCCAGGCTACATTAGTAACAGCATACCCATGCATGTGCAAGCAACCCTGATAAAGCTCAAAAGAGTTAGAAAAAGAAATAAGAAAAAGAAAGGAATGACACTAGGAAGAAGGCATGTTGGAAAAAAAGAGTTTCAGGGGGAACGGGAAGAAGATAAAAGAAGGGAATGAGATAAATATAACGAAAATACATTATATACATGTATGAAATCATCAAAATAAAACTTTAAAACAAAATGTATTTATTTTACATACCAACCAGTTTCCCCTCCCTCCTCTCCTCCCATTCCCTCCCCCTACCTGCCTTCTACCCCACCTCCATCCACTCCTCCTCCGACTCCATTCAGAAGGGGTAAAGCCTCCCATGGGAGTCAACAAAGCATGGCATATCAAGTTGAGGCAGGACCAAGTCCCTCCCCCTTGTATCAAGGTTGGGCAGGACATCCCAGTAGGTTCCAAAGAACCAGCTCATGCATCAGGTGCAGATCCTGGTCCCACTGCTAGAGGCACCACAAAAGACGAAGCTACACAACTATCACCCAGATGCAGAGGTCCTAGGTCAGTCCCATGCAGGCTCCCTAGCTGTTGGTCCAGAGTCGCTGAGCTCCCATAAGCTCAGGTCAGCTATCTCTGTGGGTTTTCCCATCATGATGTTGACACTTCTCCCCTCCCCCACTCATATAGTCCCTCCTCCCTTTCTTCAACTGCACTTCTGGAACTTAGCCCAATGCTTGATTGTGGATCTCTGCATCTGCTTCCCTCAGTTAATAGATGAAGGCTCTATGATGACATTTAGGATAGTTACCAGTATGTTTACAGGGTCAAGGCCAGTTTAGGCACCGTCTCTACTACTGTGAGGAGTCTTAACTGGGGTCATCCTTGTGGGTTCCTGAGAGTTTCCCTGGCACCAAGTTTCTCCCTAACCCCATAATTGACCCCTCTATCAAGATATCTCTTTCATTACTCTCCCCGTCTGTCCTACCCCCAACTTGACCATCCTGATTCCTCATGTTCCCATCCCCCATCCTCTCCCCTCTTCCCCCACCCACAGTTTACCCAGGACATCTCATCTATTTCTTTTTCACAATCGATGCATTCCTCTTAGGGTTCTCCTTGTTATTTAACTTCTCTTTGACTGTGGATTGTGGTCTGGTTATCCTTTGCTTTATATCTAATATCCACTTATGAGTGAGTACATACTGTGTTTGTCTTTCTGGGTCTGAGTTACCTCACTCATTCTGCAAATTTCATGGTGTCATTGTTTTTAACAGATGAGTAATATGCCATTGTGTAAATGTACCACATTTTCTTTATCCATTCTTGGTTGAGGGGCATCTGGGTTGTTTCCAGGTTCTGGATATTATGAATAATGCCACCATGAACATAGTGTCATTGAAGTATGATTGAGCATCCTTTGGGTATATGCCCAAGAGTGGTATTGCTGGGTCTTAAGGTAGATTGATTACCAGTTTTCTGAGAAACCACCATATTGATTTCCAAAGTGGCTGTACAAGTTTGTATTCCCACCATCAGTGGAGGAGTGTTCCTCTTATTCCGCATCCTCCCAAACATAGGCTATCATTAGCATTTTTTATCTTAGCCATTCTGACAGGTGTAGATGGTATCTCAGAGTTGTAAAAAAAAATTTAAAGGACAGATTCTTACAATAGACTATGTTAAGAAATTTATGCTGAATCAACAGCAGGGGGTCATACTACTAATTACTCAAAGGTAATGGAATGCTTATACATATAGCAACAGGAAATTAATGTCATAAACATATTGAATGAAAAATTATGTTAACTCGTATATGAGACTTTAGGATGGGAGAAAACAAACTGTGATGATAAAAATAAGAGCTGCAGTTGACTTGGCAGAATATACTAGAGAATAAATGAATGGAAGGGATGGAAGGGAAACTTGTCTAGCTATGGAAGTGTTCTGTCTTGAGCTGAGTAGAAGTACAAGGTTGTACAAATGTGTGTACATTTATCTCATCTCTTGATTTAAAATAGCATTTCATTATAGGTAAAAATATATCTCCAATTTCCACAAGGCAAAAAACAGGAATGGAAAAATCCTTCATATGACTCCCTTCTGTTGATCCAGCATAAATTCCTTAATATGACCTAATTCCATAATACTTAATACCTCTTGTTCATTTCTCACCATTCCTCTCCACCTCCTATCACTTATTCTATGTTACTTGTAGTTTTTGTAATGATATTCTCCTTTTCCTCTGAGACTTTAAACACAGCATTCCTTCCTTCTGGAATTTCTTTTTTATTTCCCATTTGTCACTAAATCCTTGACATCATTCAGGACTTGTAATGTTAACATCTCCTCTAAGAAGCCTCACTTATTAGCAATATATATTAGGTGCTTCCTCTTTTGCCCCCAGACAATCTTACGCTCCTTTTTAACAAAGCATGTATTTATCTGTAATGAAATTATGAAAACAAAAACCCCTCAGGATTGTAGTAGACTGGGCTCATTTGGTGTACAAGCAAATAGGCCTCCACTTATTCTGCAAGTCTTGAAGTAAAAAGTAAAACTAAATTCTATACATGATAGCCCAAGTTCTAGTACTTGAAGTTATAAAAAAATCAAAAAACAAAAGCTTGTTCAATCCAAGATTATTGGTAGTCTTTCTGGTTTGAGGGTTTGTTTGAGTCTTTATTTTGTTTGTTTGTTTTCCAGACCAGGTTTTATTAAGTAGCATAGCCTGACTTTGAGTTTATTATCTTCTGCCTTAGCTTCCAGCATGTTGGGATTACAAATATTGGCTACTACACCAGGCGTGATTGAGATTTTATTTTAAATACTAGTTTGATTTTATATTACTAGTGTTGTATTAGCTTATTTACATGGTTGTTTAAGTGACATTTATGTGGGCCGGACCAGATTTATGTCAATTCTACAGGAAACTACATTTTATATAACAGTCTAGTGACTTCAAAATACTAATCAGTTGAAACATGTGAGACTTCTGATTTTCAACTGTGTGTGTCTGTGTGTTCCGTGAGTGCATGTGTGTGTATAGATGCATGTGTGACTGTGTGCATGTGGAAGCTCCCCAGTACTGGAATTACAAGGGCAGACTACTGCATTTGGCTATTTTATGTGTGGCCTGAAGATTGAATCTAGGTCCTCATGGTTTCTTGACACTTTACCAACTGAGCTATCTCCCAAACCCCAATTATTTTGCATACAAAATGTGTGTAACTTTTTTATTTTTTGACAATTTCTTACATATATACAATGTACATTATAGTACAATGTACTATAATGAGGGATTCCCCTCTGTATGTTGTGAATATGTTTTATTGCCATTGGTTAATAAAGAAGTATAGGTAGACAGGGATACTAAACTGAAAGCAGGGAGAAAGAAGGCAAAGTTAGGCAGTTGTCATGTAGCTGCTGAAGGAGAAAGATGCCAGAACCTTACTGGTAAACCACAAGCCTCATGGTAAAATATAAATTGATAGAAATGGGTTAATTTAAGATGTAACAGCTCGCTAGGATTATGCCTAAGCCATTGGCCAAACTGTGTTGTAATTAATATAGTTTCTGTGTGATTATTCGGGTCTGGGTGGCTGGGAAACAAAAATACAGTCTCTGTTTACAATTCTCTTTCCCTTATCCTCTCTTATTCCCACTCCTGATGACTCCCTTCTTCCTCCAAACTAGTCCCCCTCCAACTTTCATGTCTACTTTGTGATACACTGAGTTTAATTGGGCTTGATTTACTGGACTATGGCAACTTACCTGAGTCTGTTCTACTGAAGAAAAACTCTCCTTCTCCCAACAGCCATTAACTGCCAATAGTTCCTCAGGGAGGAGGTTGGAATCTCATGAACCTCTCCCCATACATAATGGAATATTGAAGGACCCAATCTTGTGTTGATAACCACAGCTACTACTATATGTTCATATATATCATGGACATGTCATATACAGAAGGCAATATTTAACAACACTCTTCCCCATCTTCTAGCTCTTACATTCTTTCTGACCCCTTCCTTTTCTAATATGTTGCCTGGACCTAGAAGGGAGTAATATAGAGTCTTGTTTAGGAATAAGCACTCAACAGTCACTTTTTCTACACTTTAGCCAGTTATGAGTCACTGCACTAACTTCTACCTACTAAACCAAACCTTCTCTAAAGACTGAGAGAACCACTAGTCTATAGATATCAATATACACACTTAGAAGGCAATTTAGGTGCGTGTTCATTTAGCAAAACATCAAGATAGTAAGCTCCCCCCTAGGGCCTGTGATTTCCCCAACCATGTGCTTTTGACCAGGTTTCGACTACCAGGCATGCATTCCCTCCTGTGGGATAGGCCTCAAATCCAATCAAAAAGCTATTGGTTGCCGTCAACTATTGTACCAGTGGACATATCTTAATGGTCAGTTTTTTGTGTGTAGGGTAGCTAAGACCATTGATGATAATTTTTCTCCCTAAACAGCCTGCATAGCAACTTCCAGTACTATGAATGTTAGCCAGCAGCGAGGATGCTTCTAACTCATTTTCAGATTGATTACCTGTATCCTCTAACCTAAGTGTGTGCTGTATTCAGCAATAGGGTCTTAACCATCTAGTTCTAGCAGGTAACCAAGAGCAATGGCAATAGCCTGTATTGTTTTAGGAGAGTCTGGGGGCTTTCGGAAAATGACTATTTCAAGTGGATCAACCTAAATGTTTTTAAATGTGATATGATTAATAATCTATAGATTACATATATTCATTTATTGTTTGATAGTCAATCAGTGAATGTATCCTCCTAGATGTCTGTGCCTTAAGGCTACTGGATATAATCATTTAATACAAACAATAAATTATGGGTATTTGAAGAAAGTTTGTATAGACTGTTAGGGTTTTCTTGGGTCCAACCCAGTTTTTTAACTAGAAATTCACCAGACATGAGGACCCTGGGATTATTATTTTTTCCAAATGACAATAGAATGTTTCAAAATAATGTACTCAAAATAGCAATATATAACACTTATTGAGTATGTATAACATGAAATGGTTACTGTGATGATCCTACAACTGCTTTATGAGTAAAGTGCTATTATCATCCCTGCTTTCAAATGAGGAAATTAAAACTTAAGAAACTTGTTCAAGGTTACACAGATAGCAAGTGATAGTGTTGGGTTTAGAATCACTCAAGTCTAAAACTCTGTCCATTGTTTACCTTAGGCACATCTTTTCACCTCAAGTATATACTTAAGCTATGATTATTGTTAGTGAAAGCAGACCCGTTCACATAAAACCATATTATATTACTATAAGCAATGGTTATAAGACATCAGAGGACCAAATATTAGAATGAGGACCTTTTAATGCAAGACTTACTTTTTTCAGATACATTACTGTATAAAAACCTAGTAATAGAGTGATAACAAGTTTAGGTTTTTCTTTAAAACTAACAGAAGAGGAAAAATAATTGACTGTTGTTTTTCATTGAAATAAGTCCTATAGTGCACATGTTCTGATGGGGTTTGGGAAAGACAGTGGATTAGTGTGCACTTTATCATGACTTAACTCCTAGAAGACAGTCGACATACATGACACCTCAGGGTTGGGTTCTCCCCACTCTATAAACAAATTAAAAGCAATGCAAAAGTAAGAAATATGACAAAATCCGATGTATATGATAATAAAATCCAAGGGGTAATAGAAAATCCAAAGCTAGTTCTGGATAGCCATCAGCATTGTGGGAGGAGAATTAGAAATTTGTGGCAAACCCCAGAAGTTTGTGGACAAATGTAACGTAAGGGATTTCTCAGAGCTATTCAGAGTGGAATAGAGAGGCTTTGGAGACTAACAAGTTTCATGCCTACATGATTAGAATAGTAATGATTCCATGATTGGAAAAGTGGAAGGAAAGATGAGCTCAGATTTTAGATATATTGAATTTAAGGTAAAGAAGGACTATCTTTTGAAAGACAGATACTTGGTTTCTTATGTTGGCTATAGCTAACATAAGACATATCTACTTATTAATTTTACAGATGGCCCTCCTGAATTTCTTCTTTCCTGATGAAAAGGCATATTCTGAAGAGGAAAGTAGGCGTGTTCGCCGCAATAAAAGAAGCAAAAGTGGCGAAGGAGCAGATGGTGAGTCTACTCAAGTGATCCTTTATCACTCTGACTTTTGAAGTGTTAATAAAAATACTCTTTAGTGCTCTTGTGTTATCCGAAGATCACTGGTTTCTCCAGCCTACCCTGCTGATCAGTCCTTTGCCATAGAACTAACAATGGAAGGATCCTCTAGCCCCAGATACCCTCAGTCACTTTTCAGTATGTTTGGAGGGCCATGGTAGCATTTATGTTCCCCAAGGGCACTCTCCCTAAAGACTTCCTCTCTCCTGAGGACATACCATATTTGCCATGTCCGCCAAGATAATTTAATCCTATTTTTGGAACTGATATTGTTTTGCCAGTCTATCATTTATATGATGAATTATTTCCAATGATGTTATGACAATTTTGGTATCTGTTACTATGTCCAAATATAAACTAAAGCATGTATCATTATTCTGTAAGTTCCTTGAGGACAAGATCCAGTTCTTTTTATATGACCTTAGAATTTGGTCTAATATTTGTCTCACTGCTTGTTTTGTAATAGAACTCGACAGTGTTTACTATCCCTTCAGCTAGGCAGTGATTTACCCATGAAAACCATTGCCATTGTGGGTGTAATAGCTTTGAGTTAACTAGTAGTACCTTCAGTTGGATGACAAAATGTTGAGGTAGCTCCTGGGCAAAGTCTTTGAATCGCTGTATTTCAATGTTACTCTGTCAGTTGACAGAACACTATCCCTTTGGCCAGAGGTTTATAGGAAACAGCTCCGGGCTGTTGAAAAGCCATCTGGATTCAAAGACAGTGTGTCTGGCTACATCTGCTGATGATATGTGTCTATAGGGGGTTACAAAGCAATATGATTTTATAAAGATGAAAATGAGATTTTTTAGCTGACATTTGTCAATGTGAGTAGGGACCAATGATTGAAGCAGTTCAAAAAAGTGGAGTCAATTGAAGATACGGGACTAGTACTGCCTTAGAGTTAAGGATAAAGAGTACCTGGGGATCATAGAATTGTCTAAGATATTCGCCTAAGAGGCTATAAAACCATTTCTTTAGATGTGATGAGTGTCTCATTTAGTTAAAAGGTGACAAGCCAATCCAAGTCTCCTTTGAAAGCCATTCTTGTTATTCTGCCAACTATGTACTATGTTTATCCAACACATCCTTCAAATATTTACTGAGTAAATACAGCCAATTTATATCACACTAGGCTAGAAGGAGTAAGAATATCTGTGTTTGTTTGGTTAATGTCTATATTCTTACTACCTAGAAAAGAACTTGGTACATGACAGACCTCAATGACTATTTCTTGTTCCCCAGGGGGCTTTACTTCGATAGCACAGATAAACAGAAAACAAAGTTTGTGTTGATAAGTGCTGTGAAGAAAAATACAGCAATGAAAACAGGGAGATTGGTAATAATAGAGTATACTATACAGTGATCAAGGGAGGTCTCTGTGATAAGGGAGCAGTTGAGAAGGACCTGAGGGAAATGAAGGTAAGCCAAGTAGATTTCTGAGGGGAAAAAGCAACCAGAATCAAAACAAAACAAAACCCCCTGAAACAGAGAATGCATGCTGTGTTTCAGGAAGATCAGTGGGACTGGGATGAGAGTAAGAGAAATAAAGGAGATGAGGGCAGACAGTAAAACTCACTCTACAGCCTTTACAGCCTTGGTAGCCAAGGTCTTTACTGGTCTCTTGGTCCTAGTTTCTTATTCCTCATGCAATGGGGTGCTATTGAATGAGTTTGAATAGAGGAATGACAAGATTTGACTCGCATTTTAACAGAATCCTTCTGACTTCTCTATTGAAAATGATTTAGAAAGAGCAGGAGGAGGGAGACCCAAAGGGGGCAATATCCAGGCAAGAGATGATACTGGCTTAGAATAGGGTGGAAGCAGTATAGTTGGTAAGAAGTGATATGATTCTAGAAGGATTTTGAAGGAATGACTGATCAGATTTTGAGATTTATCAAAAGATATGAAAGACAGAGAAGAGCTGAGAATGACCTCGAGAGTTTGGGATATAAGGAACTAAATGAGTAGAATTTGTTTTTTCCGAGGTGGAGAAGTGTGGGGAGTATAGAGGTGTGGGGAGTGAGTTAAGAATTTAGAAGTTAGACTAGTGGGAGAAGAGGGGATGGGTAGAAGAGGGAGGGTACCAGTGATAAATACAGTCAAAGTACATGACATACTTAAAAAAATTGTCTTTCTGAAACTAGTCACAATGTACAATGAATATATATTAGTATTTTTAATTAAAAAGACCAAAACATAAAAGAATTTATTTAGGCCTGTTAAATTTGGGTTGCCTGTTTAGACTGCCAAACAGATATAATTCAACATCACTATCTCAAGATAATGAGCTGACTCCGTTTATACAAATAAAGAACTTTCAAGATAATGAGCTGACTCTGTTTTATACAAATAAAGAAAAAAGTGAGTCTATCAGCAATTAATATTAAATCCATAGTTATTTGATATGATACAATACAAATTAAGATATCTATCTCAAGTTTCCCTCACAAGTCTCAAAGAAAAGTGATTTGCCTTAAGTAGTTAAGAAATTATTTCAGAAGAAAAATATTTTTCAAAGATCCGAAACAGGAAGAAGGGCCAGCAGGATGGCTCCACAGTTAGAGGCGCTTACTGCAGCCTGACAGTCTGAGCTCGCCCCAAGGGCCCACATGACAGGAGGAAAGAACTCACTTCTGCAAGTTGTTCTCTGACCGCCACTTGTATCTTAACAGGTGCATGTGTTATACACACACACACATGCACACACGCACACACGCACACACACAGAGACACTAAAAATAGAAACCTTTAAAACATAGCAGGAAACAACAGTTCTAAATTTGTTTTAGTTTTTTTTCATACAATTTCTTTTTTTATTTTTTTTCCATACATTGTTTTGTTTTATTTTTTCCATTCAAGAACATAATTAAAGAAATAATTTTTTTTCCTTTCTTCCCCTTCTCCCGGTCCCCTCCCACTACCCCCCACCCCTCCTTCCTCCCCCTTCTTCCTTGAAAGAGGGCATGGTGCCCTGCCCTGTTGGAAGTCCAAGGCCCACCCCCATCCCTCCCGGCCTAGGAAGGAGTGCATTCAAAAAGACTCAGTTCTCAAAAAGATAATACATGCAGAAGAAACCTATAGATTTCCTCAGACTGCTTCAATTCCCTAGCTATTTTACAGTTCTTCAGTAAGTTTTCTATATGCAATTGAAAAGAATGAAAACATGAACAAGGCCTCAGAGAAGCTTACAGAGAAATTTTGGTAAAGGAGCTGATAGATTTATAGGCAATAGATAAGGGTGAGCACATATAGGGTAATGTGGTGGATTCCTAGATTTTCATATAAGATTGACAGTATTTCTCCAAATATTAGCTGAGGAAATATTTCCATAATATTGACCTGTAGGCAAGTCTGTGAGGTATTAATGATTAAGGATTGATGTGGGAGGGCCTAGCTTACTGTGGGCAGTGCCACTTCTGGGCTGGAGAGCAAGCAAGTTGAACAAGCCAATGAAGAGCAAGCCACTAAGTAGCATTCTCTCATGGCCTCTGCTCTAGTTCCTGCTTCCAGGATCCTGACCTGACTACCTGTCCTGACTGTCCCACAGTCATGGTGTGTGACCTGAGAGTTGGAAGAAGAAATAAATCCTTTTCTCCCCAAGTTGCTTTTTTATTTTACCATGATGTTTTATCATACCAATAGAATCCATAACTAAGACACTGACTTTCCTGGTCCATTGGTCTCTTAAACTAGGTGATTAGAAGCATAATATAGGCATTGTCTATCTTGCCTTCAAGAGAAAAGCAGAGCCATAAAGATGGCTCAGAGAGTAAAGGCACTTGCTGCCAAGCCTGAAGACCTGAGTTTAATGTTCTGTGCCTACATTTGACAGGAGGAGAGATCTGACTCCTAAAACTTGTTCTCTTCCCTTCACACGTGTGCATGCGCACACACACGGTTGAACACACGTGTGTGCGTGCACACACACACATATATACATGTATTATATATACATATATATATGGAGAGAGAAGGGGGGCTGGAAAACTGGCTCAGCAGTTAAGAGCATTTGCTGCTCTTACAGAGGACCTAGGTTTAATTCCCACACAGGGCAGCTCACAATCACATGCAACTCCTATTTCAGCTGATCTGACACCCTCTTCTGACCTCTGCGGGTACTTCCATGCATGCACTGTACTACATTACACTCAGGTACACACACATACATGTAAAATTAACTACATTACACTCAGGTACACACACATACATGTAAAATTAATTAATTAACATAAATATTAACTTCTCTTTTAAAATACATCTGTCTCCAGGATGTATTTCTAACCCACAATTTAAAAATGTTTGGATTCATCTGTTTCTCAATTCTGAGTACTCTAAGTGAAGGCATTGATTCATAAATAGCAGTTACAAATACAAGGTTATTTTCTCTCCAATATAAATCTTGTGATGTTATAGCAAATCTTGAAAATGAATTTCTTTTTGTTTTAAATTTAAAATTTTTTATTAGCATAGATGCTTTTCCTGCAAGTATGTCTGTCTATGCACCATGTGTGTGCACTTCCCATGGAGATTAGAATTGGTGTCAGGTCCCCTGAAACTGGCAATACAGAATGTTATTAGATGTCATGTGGATGCTGGGAATTGAACCCAGGTTGTCTGCATGAGCAGCCAGCTTCTGTTCTACATATCTATATTAAATTCATTTCTCTTGAGTTGGTCAGAATTTTTCTGAATAGTTTTTGAGTATCTGAGATTTTGGGGTCATTGTTGTTCTATAAGAAAAACGTGATCATTTCCTGGTATCTGCTGAGGCACAATACATATAGAAATCTGTATCAACATTTCCTGATTAAGCCCATTCTCTGAAGTCATAATTGCTCTGAGTGACTTGCTTAGCCATCTCTTGCAGGGAACTACATGAACTATAGAATGTATTCAGGGGCTCGTGAGGTCTTAAAATCTGATAATGTATATCAAGGATTATCAAGGAGTTTCCATAGTTTACAAATACTATTTTTTAAACATTTTGTTCTCTTCCTATAGGAGCAACCTCAGGAATTAATGAAAAAATCAATTAATATCTCTCCACAACCTTCTTTCCCTAGTATTCCTGTCTTCCTAAGTGAAAGAGAAGTGCAGGATAGTATGATAGGAAAGGTACTCAAACAAGTTTCAATCTGTAGATTCTAATACTGATCTCCCCACTATATTATCTGCCTGTGATCTTGGAGAAGTCACATTTCTCTGAGCTTCCATTTTCTTGTCTATAAAATTGCGACGATGAACCTGGCTTAAGTCATGCAGTTACTGTATTGATCCAAAGTGTCGATGGATTAAAAAAAAATAACCTTTGGAAATTACTAAATACTGTTACTATGTTCTCTCAAGCATTGCTATTACTCTAGTAGACAACAAATGATTGATCACAGCTGCACATTTTCCATGTCACTTCCTCACTCAACCTGTCCATCTCTGTCCATCTGTCTACCTATAATGTTTATGTGTGTGTGTATGATAGATACATGAAAATAGGTGTGTGTGTGTGTGTGTGTGTGTGTGTGTGTGTGTGTGTGTGTGTGTGTCCGTCCGTCCGTCCCTCTTGGAAATTTTTCTTATTTGATATTTACTTTTGGGCTGATCAAAGAAGTTAGTATTCTTTCCTACTATTATGAATGAATAAGCAGAATAAATAAATTAAGATTGAAATGTATCCTTTGTTTTTTATTTCTTAAAAATAACAATGTAATGGTGTATGGCTACCGTTAAATTGATACAGCTGGACATGAAAAGTTATGGCATCAGAGAAAACAGATGTTTTGTCTATAAAATTGTTAGCTAGTATTAAAAATTGCCCTTATTCTGGAAATGCTATTTTATTTATTGCTTTTCAGTGCTCCATCACTGGACTACTGTCAAATGAGAGAGACTCAAATCATTTCGATTACTGATAGAGTTTTGGAAGCTTATTTACAGGATGAAATTTAAGCCTTTGAGAGCTTGCCGTGTGTGAACTTGAAGAGGATTGTTGATTTCAGCTGTAGAATCCCCAAGGTTGCCTGCTGTTTGTGGCTGCCAACAGCTTAAGAACACTCTAGAAAGTGGCTTTATATCAAATAAGACATTAAGCAAGCCAAAATATCTTAACTTGCTCATACTCCAAGATAGCCTTTAAAGCTATTTTCTTTGATAGAACTAGCCCCACAGTAAATTATCTCAATAAGGCATCACCATTAACACTTGGTTAACAAGAATTTTTGAATAACAGCTAATTTTTAGAATATCAAGAAGACATTATTATTCTAGGCTCTGTAGTTGGCATAGCTACCAAACTCCAATTCTTGTTATATATAGACTAAGGTGAGCTGAATATATGAGGTTAAAGTTTAAGTTGTTTGTCTCAGAAGACAAATATGTTTGCTTTCTGTTGTTTGCAGTTCCTAAATTTTATATTACTGCATAAAATCATGGACACACATATGATATGGAAGTAAATGTCTAAGAGGCCAAAGAGCACTGACAGGAGTGGACAGAAGTAAGAGAAAGGAGAATAGGAGGGCATGGTGGGCAGGATATACTCAACATACAGTATATATTTGTATACAAACCTAAAAAGTAAATTCAAATTTTTATAGAAGTTGACATTTCTTAAAAATATTTATTGAATTATTTTTTGACAATGCAATGTGGAGAATTAAACCTAGGGTCTTGCACATGCTAGACTAACAGTCCACCACTGAGCTACAGCCATATCTCCTGTTCATAGGGTTTTTATAATTATAAAAACAGTATACATTCATTGTAAAAAAATTACATGTAACGAAGAGCCAGGCATGTTAGTACACACCTGTTGTGCCCGCTGTTTAGGAGGCTATCATTCATAGTCAGGAGTTTGGAACGAGTTTGAACAACACAGCCATATCTGTCTCAGACCAATAATAAACATTAATTAATGATTTTAGCAGTACAGAATTAGGTAAAGTAAGCTGAATATGCCATCCCAACTAGAAAAATGCTACAAAGGTAGTTTGTCTGCTGTTTGCCTGAAGGAACAATGAGCCTGGATGTCCTGAGGGTCTCTAAAGGTCCATCCAATCTTTTTTCAGTATAGCTGTTTGTTCCTCAGTATTAGGGAGATTTGTGATTTCTAAGCCAAGAGACTTGGATTCTAATCACAGTGTCATTAATAGTTGACCAATAACTCCTATTTCACATCGTCCACCTTAGTTTATTCTGGTGGGTTAGAACTATTAGTTCTAGCTGAAGTTCTGAGATAGATGTCAGAGATTCGAAACCATGTAAGGACTTTTTCAAGTATTTGCAACTCTATAAATTCTAATAATTGTATACCATGCTGAGAAAACTCTAGTGGAATAGGTAATTTACTGATGAGAATTTATCATACTCCTCAAAACTACAGGGATAATAAAAGGATGCTGAATTACTACAATAGAAAGTCGTATTATTTCCTTCCAGTTCTGATGCAATTTCTAACTATTCCTGATTTCTATAATATTGTAATAATATCTAGGCTAGCTTTAACCAATTAGATGGTGTCTGAACGATTAAAGACTCAGGATTTTTATTTGCATGGTCAATGAGTCTTTTCATTAGCATCCATGAAGAGGCTCAGTAAGGAATACAAGCATGCAAATGGATTTAAGAAGTGAAGGATAAGAATATTAATCTGTCAGCTAAGTGGTGAAGTGTTTCTGTATGGCTCCTCAAAATATCATAAACAGATGAAGATGTGTAGGCAGAAGGCATCTGTTGGCTCACCCTGCCTTATGTAGATTCTACTTCTTAACCTTCTAAACCTCTATGGCCTGAAAAGTTAAGGAACTTCTATACATTGTTATTGTTGTTATTATTGCTGCTGCTGCTGTTGTTTTAATTAATTTAATGCATGTTTACTATTAAGTACAGTAGTTATTGCTCATTGTTCTAGATACTAGGGACATAGTGGTGAATAAGATTAGCCCTTAGATCCCCTTTACCAAATTCACAGTAGATGATTATAATGTAGTATACTAAGTGGTACAATGAGGTAAGCATGAGGTGTTATTAAACACACTGATACCTGATCTAAACTTAAGTCAAAGAAGGTCCCCTAATGAGGGTAACTGACTGCATCCCAAAAAATGCCAGAGGTAACCAAATGAAGACTTGGGATAAATTTAAAAAGTTTTGCGTAAAAAGTCAACTTGAAAAAAAAAATAAACAGATTTAAATAATAATAAAAAAAGGAATAAAGATAAAAAGATATTTTAAAAAAAAAAGTCAACTTGACTCATGAGACAACGTAGAGGACCCCAAGAGAGACACGTGTATCTAAATAGGAAGAAGAAAAAGACAAGATCGCCTGAGTAAATTGGGAGCATGGGGGTCATGGGAGAGGGTAGAAGGGGGAGGGGAGGAAGGAATGGGGGTGGAAAAAATGAATAGCTCAATAAAAACAATAAAAAAGAGAAAAAGGAAACTGAAAGAATGATGTTAGAGGTATGTTCCCTCTAATTCTACCTTCTCTGGGACTTTTTATCATGAAGGCCTTATGTTAAATTTTGTCAACGGCTTTTTCTGCACCTATTGAAATGATCAGGTAGTTTTGTCTTTAAGTCCATTTATATGATTTACTAATTCATTGACTTTTATATTGAACACCTGAATCTTTGGGATAACGCCAACTTATCATGGCAGATGATCTTTTTAATATATGCCTATGTTCTGCTTGCAGGTATTTTATTGAGGATTTTTACAACTATGTTCATCAGAGGTATTAGCCTGTAGTTTTCATTCTTTGTTGCATCTTTCCCTGGTTTGGATATTGAAAAACCTCTCTGGGAGTTTGTTCCTAGAAGCAACCAATTCTCTCTGTCTCAGCATCCATTTACCTTCTGTAGCTCTTCATATAGGTGTGGAACCACATGAAATTTCCCCTGTTGGCATTGGCATTGGCATGTCATTATTCTGGTCTTGTTCAGACAACTATATTGTTGAATGTTCATGAGTGCATTTCCCCTGTCATATCCAAGGGATATGATCTACTAACAGGTGCCCTGGGCCTCTGTCTCCTACAATCTTTCCACCAATATCTTCCATGATTTTCCCTGATCCTTAGGTTTAGGGGTTTCATTGCAGATGTAACAGTTGGGCACCCCACAATCACTTATTCTTTGCATTTTGACGAGTTTTGTATCTCTGTAATAGTCTCCATCTGTTGGAAAAATAAACTTCTTTGATGAGAGGTGAAAGGTACCTCTCATAGGCCTTTAATAAACAGTAAGAAATTGTTTTGGTTTAGGAAACAGGTAGTAGTAAGTTCTCTGGGTCTATGATCTTTCTAGCCATTGGTAGTTAACTAACTTTACAGTACCAGATATAAATTTCCTCCTGTTGAACAGGCCTTAAGTCCAATTATACAGATGTTGGTTATCCCTGAGATAAAAGTGCCACTACTTCACCACTGTGGATATCTTGTAAGGTCAATCATTGTTGTGGTTCATAACCTTTACAAATGGCTATGATTATTGTTTGATTTTCTCCATTTGTAACATAGCACCTACTGATACTATGAAAGCCACTTCTCAGGAAAGAGGCTTCCAGGTCCAGCTTGATCTCTCCAAGTCCCATGTTCAAAGTTGTGTGTTGTCTTTAGTAATTGGACCTTACCTTCAAATTATGAGAGGCAACCAAAGGCAATGGCAGTAGCCTATGTTTTGGGAGTCTTCTTAGACTAGACATATGCACATAGAAGCAAAGCTAAATGCACTCAGTAGGTTATATATACATGTGTGCATATATACATATGCATATATGTGTAATGATAATAAATAAGAGATCATGAATTTGAGGAGGAGAAACTAAGGGGAGATGGAAGAGCTGAAGTGATGTACATACAATACTCATATTTAAAATTTAAAAAAAAATCAACCCAATTTCTTTAAAAGGGAATAAGAAGCTTCAGGCAGCCTTGAGGACCTGGGCTGCCCCAGTGTCTTTCACCATCCTGAGCACCATGGTCTAGGCTGATAGCCATTGCTCATGTTACCACAGGGGTCATAGGAACAATGAGTCTTGAGATCTGAGGGCTGTACTGAGCCAGCCCTGTCCCCTCATTGGTCCCAGGATAACTGACCCTGCCCCTTGCTGGACACTATAGCAGGGGAGCTAGTGCTGCCGCCCCCCAGTGTGAGAGCTGACCCCAACACTCTGGAGAGATAGTCCCATCCTACACTAAAAGTGTGGGAGAGGTGGCTCCAATGGCACGGGCCTAGGAGAGCTGACTCTGCTCCTCACCTGAAGGGGTGGTCCCAATGGCCTAGACCAACCAGCTCAACTATCACCCAGACCCACATCCTGGGCCTTAGGTCAGCCCGCCCTAACCACTGCCCCATCTTTGACCTCCTGGAGTACATGAAGGGACTGGTCCTGCCAAATAATAATCTCAGGATCTTCATGATTTAAGGCAACAACAGGATATCTGAGAGTTTTGATGAGGGCCCAGCCCAGTGATGATAGTGTGCCAGAGACCAGAGGTCTTGAGGCAGACCAACAACTCATTGCAATGAACATTTTGTTTATGGGGCTGGTTGGACAAAAGGGATGTGACTCAGATGGCAAAAGGGGTGTGGCTCCCGATGCCATTAGGATGAATGAAGAAGTGTTGAAAAGATGGAGGAGCATGGCAGGGTTTTTGGTTGTTTTGTTTTTAATTAATTGGGGGGCATACTGTAGGGGTAAGAAGCAGATATGGAGGGACTGGGAGGTGAGTGGGATTGGGGTGCATGATATAAAATTTCCAAAGAATCAATAAAGAATTTTGCTTTAAAAAAAAGGATAGGAAGACGTTTATATGAGTAGAGTATAGAGATCTAAAGGAGAAGTAATGATAAATGAGCTGTCTAGTGTGAATAGATTATTCAGGACTTTGGAATCCATTTTATGGAGCATAGAGACTCCTAAAGGCAATGGAGAAGCACAAGATCAATGCCAAGAATAGATTATATGGCTTGTGTCTTTAAAAACTAAATGCACATAATCCAGCATGTCCACTTCTATTTCTAGATATACTCACACATGGAAAATCATTTCTCAACAAAGATGTTCTTTGCTGTACTATTTGTAATATTATAGGACTGAAAATCACCTAAATGTCCATTATTTAGAAACTGGTTAAAATGTGAAAATCTGCAACATAAAGGTGGTTGTTTCTGGGAAAGAAGATCAAGTTTTTGCAGCAAGTGTGGAAGGAAACTGACTTACTGTCGATATTCTTTTTGTTTTTTAGCTTGCATTTCCAAAAATTTTAAATAAAAAATAAAATTGAATTTTGAAAATAAATAAAACATGCTTGATGATGGTGGTGCAGGCCTTTAATCCCAGCAGTCAGGAAGCAGAAGCAGGTGAATCTGTGAGTTCGAGGCCAGCCTGGTCTACAGAGTGAGTTCCAGGACAGTCAGGGCTATAGAGAGAGACCCTGTATCAAAAAAAAACAAATATAAATAGATAAACAAACAGGCAAGACATGCCACTTTTCTACCCAGAGCTAAACATATTACAACATCTCATAATACAATAATATTATAGTAATTAAGAGATCAAATACATACTTTGGTAGAATAAATATAAATTGTTGTAGCCACTTTGTATATTAATCAAATTAAACATCATAATATATTTGGCACAGAGCTCATGGTTTGGAAAATCTTGCAAAAATGAGAATACTGTATACAGATCTTGAATACAAGGATGTTTCAACAGCAAAAGGAGGAGCCACTTTAACATATACAGTAATGGTTAAATTATGATATAGCCATACCTATTGACTGCCATATAACTATTAAAATGAATGAGTTAGAGTTCTATATGTGGGTCTGAAGTGTTCTTTCTACTACTAGGCTTTTTAAAAAAGCAAATTCGAGAGTGATACGTATAATATGCTTCCATTTTTACAAAAAAAGGGAGAATATTTTAATCCATCAAAATGTTAGCATTAAAACAGTTGTAGAAAGAAGCAGCATCAAACAGAAAGTACTGGTAATCTCAAGTTGAAGGGGGTTGGGTGAAAACAGAATAGACTATGAAGTGATTACTTAGGTAGTTCTGTATTATTTCAATTACAATAAGCATATATACTACTATACTATATTTAAAAACTTAATTCAAAGTGGATAAAATAGGAAGAAAATGGACTGAAATGGGTCATAAAGAAACAGAGAAAGCACTCAGGAGGGTGCTGTTATATCATGACAGAAAGAATTGAGGGCGACTAAATTAGAGGGACAGCAATGGAGACTAGCAGGCAGATTAGTTAGTAAATGGAAAAATTAAAGATTGGTTGTATGATTGAAAGAAGACAAGGATGTCAAGGAAGCCATCCAGGTTTCTAGTAAGGTGCTGTAGTATTCACTGAGATCAGGGGAAGATGTGTGGTTTTACACAGGTTGAACTTCAGATACCTCTGGGAAATTCAATAGAAAACCTATAAGCAGTCTGAGATATGCATCTGAAGCTAAGAAAAGATAGGAAAGCTGGAACTACAGATACAGATATCATTAGTGTTAGGACTCTCTGTTCCAAGTGATAGACTGTTGGTCTAAACTGGTTTATAATTTTTTAAAGAGAAAGAGGAGGATTTATTGCCTCATTTAACTGAAAAGACCTCAATGAAGCTGGAATTGAACATTGCTTAACTTTGGGGCTTAAGTGATGTATGTCATCAGGACTTTTTTTACCTATGCTTTCTTTTATACTGGCTTCCTTCTTCAGGCATGTTCTATCTATGAAATGGCAAAAATAGCTGTTAGCAGCTCTGAGTTTATCTTAGCAGTTTAGTAAACTCACTAGAAAGAGTGTGCTTCATCCGACTGAATTCAGTTAAAAAAAAAAGATGTTGGCAACATTGGTGACAGTAGTTTTAATAGAGAAGTTGGTGTATAAAGATTGAGAATGAAGCCAGATGAAGAAGCATAAAATACCAAATATAAATGAAAGGGAAAGAGAACAGACTAGAAATCTGAAAATTTTTAATGCCTACTATATGCAAAGTCCCATATTATTCTAGTTCTCCAAGGGACATCAAACTGATGAAAACGTTGTTTCTTGGTTCTGGAACCCACAGTCTTCATAGAAAAACAAATCTTATAAGCATATTGATATATAAGGTTACAATGGCCAGTTAAATACATCTCTGAAGAGAAATACACAATGCCATGTTATGCATTCATGTGAGAATGAATAAGGTGATGTTTGAGGTGGATTTTTGGATGGTTAATGGGACTTTGAAAGTTCATTTCTAGCAAAAGGAATAGCAAGCTCAAAGGCTAATGAATCCCCTTTATTTGCTAATTCTTCTCTTGGGCATTCAGAGCCTTGAAATAAAGACCAACAAATGTAGTAAAAGGCGCATAGGCTGCGTCCTTCCACCCAGCTCCCGGCTGCAATAATTACACAGAAACTGTATTCATTTAAACTCTGCCTGGCCCATTAGTTCTAGCCTCTTCTTAGCCAACTCTTAC
>PVIU01020739.1:0-33337 GCA_004026605.1 Ondatra zibethicus | reverse complement strand
ACTTTCGCCGCCACATTCAGAGAGTCTGGTTTGATCATATGCTCATTCAGTCCCAGTCCAGGTGGATTGGTGCGCTCCCATTAGTTCAGGCACACTGTCTCAGTAGGTGGACCAGCCCCTCACGGTCCTAACTTCCTAACTCATCTTCTCCCACCTTCTGCTCTTCACCTGCACCTTGGGGGCTCAATCCATTGCTCTTTTCTGCTTACAGATTTTCTGTTTCTTTTGTTGTTAATGTCTAAGGCTAAACCACTTGGTGCCATCCTTCAATCAATGCCTTTTAGCTTGTCCTCGTTTGCTTTGTTTGCTAAGTCTATTTCCTCCACTATCTTTCTTCAGACTTGCCCTTGCTATTTCTTTTCCCTTGGTCTACACGAAAATCCCTTAACTCAATCTTAAAGACCTATAAATATTTCCTGTCCAGTTCACTCCCTCCAGATTTCTTCTAAGGTGCACTTCTATAAGACTATATTTTGTGTAAAAGAATTTAAAATGTATTTTACTTGAACAGAAGAATCCAGAGCATTTTCTAATAATATGTAGTACACAACATATGCATACACATATTGGCACATGTTCAAATCTCCTCACACACATAATTCCTTGAGAAATCCCATGTTGTTAAATTTTTTTTCTTGATACAGATTTACTTCACTTTTTTTTACTGTGCTAACACTTCTACTTCAAAATTCTCATCTTTTCAATTATTTAAATAGTTGTATTATATCATTTCTAGCTAACATCCAATATATCTATTAATTGAAACATCATTCTGCCCCTCCTTTATGCCTCCTTCTTCTTCATGTTTTATATGAGGATTATTCTTGCATGGTTCTGTTTTGCTTTTTTATATTGTAATCTATCTCATCAAGACTATAAAATGTAAGATACATTAGAAGATTTATGCTGGATAACATATTACATATCTAAATGAAGGTAGCATAGTGTTAGCTTTAAGAAAATGCTAATATATGCACAAGTAAGTATATAACCTACTTGATGACATTCCTCACATATGCACTAAAAAGAACTCTTAGCTCAGACACTGTGGAAATCTAAGAAATAACTTGCTGATTGTATTTATTTACATATCATTTGATATAAATAAATTTTTAACTTGCAACAAATACATATTTAAATGCCATACTTTTAGTGTTTTTTCATGCTATACATGTATAAAACATCAACTTGAAAGCATATTTAACTTGGGTTTTAATATACTTTTAATAAAATAATATTGATAAGTAAACCAAAAATATCTATATTATGCCCTACCTCTTCTTTGAACTCTTTTTACATTTAAAATGACTTTGTCTGCAATGCACTTATGAGATACTACATTTTGCAATGCTGTTCAAGACAGTAGGGACAAATAGTTTATAAAATTTTTATACTTAGGAATGCTTCTTTTGCTTCATTTTGACACATCTGGGGCATGCAATTATTCACAAAGGTCATTTTCTATAGTAGAAAAGAAAAATGACCAAAGGCAACATTTAGGTCTCAAATAGACTATGACAATTTAATCAATGGCAAACCCCAATGTCAAGAAGCATCTTATTTATAGGTAGATGGAGAGTGACATTTCATCAGATCTAAGCACAATAGGCTTTAATAAAAACTAGCCCCCCCAAAGTGACTGCATGAAATTCAGAGAATAATTGAAAGAAAGAAAGAAAGAAAGAAAGAAAGAAAGAAAGAAAGAAAGAAAGGAAGGAAGGAAGGAAGAAAGAAAGAAAGAAAGAAAGAAAGAAAGAAAGAAAGAAAGAAATTTTCACTGTGAATACAATTTCTCTTTGCTTGATCGTGCATTAAAAAGGAACCAAAGAAAGTTTATACTTTAAAAATCATCAAATTAAAACTTTGGTTTAGGAATATGATTATGCCAAACCATCACAGAACTCACTTCTTAAAATTATTTAGCTGACAAGATGATATTTAACATGGCTATTATTCTCTCGCAGTGCAGAAGATACTCTAAAAAATACAATAAATATCTAGCATTGTAATAGTCTCTATAGTTATTAAAGTAGGCTAACTTTTGCATATTATTTAAAACAAAAATTCTACTGAGAATTATTAAAAAAATTCAAACAGCATATATATATATATACATAATTTGAAATTTTAATAGTCACCAAAAGACAGCCATTGTGTTTCACACTGTAAGACCATTTACGTGTGCCTTATAATAATTATAATACATTTATAGACATAAAGATTTGGGATGATGAGTCAGCAATATATTTAATCTATAATAATGTCTTAAGTATAGTTTATTCACACACAGAGATTCATGCAAACACACACATATATCAAATTGGTTTTCATGAGTAAGAACAAATGTGTATTTTCATTTATATGAAGTATTCCTTGATCTTACAGGAATGTATGTTTAAAGAGGAAGATAGTTTTAATGATATATTTCCATAATTTTTACTTACTTACAGAACTAGAACTAGATTTTAGGTCATTAAAATAATATGATGAATCTGGACTTCACTGGAAATAGCTAATTTAAACCAATATGTATAACAAAATGCATATTAGTAGTAAGGATCATGAGGTTTCTGAAGCAACTAAAATGTATTAGAAAATGGAAAATTTTAAGATAAAAACTCATATTTCAGCATGTTTATGTCAACTTAAATGTTTGGATAAAATTTACTATGCGATAAAATTATTGTATATTGTAATGTATTGGCACTTAGGGAGACATCATGTTACACCCACACTACAGGATATGCATATATACTGGAGTGAATATTTAAAGATGATCGTAAAATTTATGGTTTATACATCTAAACTAATTTCAACTGCAAATATTTGCAAAGATATTTAAAATTGAAACTCTAATGTCCAAGAAATAGAAGTCTAAGCTGACTACAGAAATGATGATCATTGTTTATTAACAGTAGAAGAAACATACCGGGAACAGGAAGGTTTGATGAAGCATATTGAAATCAGTAATTGTCAAACATCAATTGGTTTCCAAGTCTGCTGCATTGTCAGTTTTTCACTTTAACCTATTAGTCACACAGGCAGCAACTAAATGCAAAAGCAGTTTCTATGTTGTCATCAATCACTTGGAACCTGGATCTCTTTCTCTTTTCCTTTCTTTGACATTTTTCTCTTTTATTAGGTAGCATTGTAATCCTAGTCAATATAAAATTATTAATGGTTTATTGGCATTTTATTTTCATATCTCTAATTAATCCGGATACCTCAGATACTGTACCTATAAGTGTTTTATTGTTCACATTAACATATACTCCCTGAAGTGTATATACGTTTCATGTGACCACAGAGAAAGCAGAACTGAGCAAGGGGCCTATGCCAATTCATATTTATGGTTGCAACGTTTGGGGTACATAAATAGTGAACTTCGTAGAGAATCTCTTGCATATCTATAATAATCAGCAGTATATATTAACAAATTACTGCTCTTACTTTATACTCTATATAGAATTATGAACAGTTCATGTGTGTTATATATTTACATTTGTCATTTCAATTTTTCCCTCAAATACAAATTAGAAATGTGAAAATAGAACTAGGTATTAGTGGCATATACTTTTACTCAAGCACTCAGGAGGCAGAGGCAGGTGGAATTCTGTGAGTTTGAGGCTAGCCTAATTTACAGAGCAAGTTCCAGGACAGACTCTAAAGCTACACTGTGAAACCCAGTCTCAAAACAAAAAAAAAAAAGAGAAAGAAATGGGGGGAAAAAGCCTATTTTTAATGTTAGTTTATACAGTGACAAACGCTGTGCCATAACAAGGTTAGTTATATAGGCAAGTAAACTAATCTACTTAATATGACTCTCTTATGTATTGTTTAAAAAGCATCAGCTCTAGAAATTCCCAATATTATTAAGGTATTTTTATTGTGCTACTTCCTGGAAGTACAAACATCAATTCATGTTTGTTGGAGTGTCAAGAAAAGAACAAAGAGAAAATTCCACCTTGCTCTAAGTTAACAAGTGAGTTTTTTGTTGTAACAGGAGCATAAGAAAGGAAATTCTTATGAATCGTGAGACTACATCAAGCAGTCCAAGAGACCTGCATCACAGTGAATTCCCCCTCAGTCTGGTAATAATTGACTGTGTCTATACCATGACAGCTTCTTACACTTCATTCACACAGACATTGTCATCATTCCTGTGACACTGTCTTCTCCAGTGCTTTTTAACAATATTTTATACTCTTTCACATGGGCTTTGTGAATCTTGTATCTTTTTGAACTTCCTGAGCATCTAAATTTTTTTTAGTTTCTTTAGGGTGGAATGTTTTGATTCATAGGAAACCAGCACACAACATGTATTTATAGAATCAAGCCCATATTTAAACAATGTAGAAATGACCAAAATATATCCCATTTAAGAATTGTAGAGTACTCAGGATGAGTCTTCATTTTCTTAGAGATATATACATATAATAAAGATGGACTCTTTAAAGAAATCCCATATTAGCTCAGAATTGAGTATAATAGAGTGTTATTTATTTAGGGGATGGATGCTTAAAACAAATTCCCACACTAGTACAGAATTGAATATAATAAAAGGTTATTTATTTAGGGGTAAACTCACATATTAGAGTCTTCTGCTTGAATAGAGAACTGCAACCCAATCCTGCAGCTGGAAGAGAGGCCGGACATATACTTTACATCGGCATATATAATATAAGAGGCCAGACACAATTGGGCAGGTAACTTAAACACTACTGGCTGTAGGAATTGCTGCAGCACCTCCCTCTTTTGTTTAAATAAGAAAGTTATAAACCTAATAAAAATTATATACAATAAGAAAAATATCAGTTATAAAAATTAGAATTACAACCAGCATAAAAAATATCAAGCGAGAAACATTTGTGATAAATTTTTCAATAATTATCCTATCCTAATTAGTTTAAGTCTTGTATAATAAATAACTTGGCCAAGTCATGAGAGGAAAGTAACTATAACTATCTTGTCTTCAACCCCATTGAAGATCCAAGAAGGGAAATAATATTACTCGAGAAAACAGGAAGTACATTGTAAGCAAATTCCAAAACTCTAGAATTAACAGTGACATCTTGCTCCTGGACAGTTACCCAAAGTTGTTCTGTACTGTTGGAGCATCCATCTTTATCCTACAGACCCATAATTTCCAGCAGGCTTTTCTATGAAGCAGGAAATTACAAAGACAGTTCCACCTACATTGGCAGTTTGTCAGTCACTTTCTTCTGTGTCCTGCAGAATGTCTGGCAGACTCTTTCTATTTTTAACCAGCCCAGACAAGAGCGGTTTCTTGCCCAAATGGCTAGCAAACTCCATAAGGAATCTCTTTGATGCCCATCCTCCTCTCGAAGAAATTGGTACTGCCAGGAGCAAATATGTCTCATTGTCATGTAAAGTCCTAAATTCTTAAAATATTTAAGTGCCATATTCTGAAGGTCTTTGAAAGGCTTGAAGACTATCTATCTGACTAAAATATATCTCTATGTATCTAGAAAAATCTAACTAACATGACTACAAGCTTGACTATTAGAGATGATTATCTATTAATCTATATTTCTTAATTATACATTACATTTTTAAATGAGCTGCACAAACATAATACCTTAATCAAGAGCAGAAATATACATACAACAAAACTGACCTTAAATTTGTATTAATAAACCAAGAAACATACCAATGCAAATCTCTATAGCATATTCCCCTTTAAACGTAAACAAACATTTATAGACAATAATTGGGAAGATGAATATAGTTCTCTTCATACTGATTCCTGCTTTTTGATGGGTGAAGTAATTTTTGGGGGTGTTCACAGGGACCTTTCAAGGGGCTCTTGGTGCATCAAAACACATTAGCTCAGAATTGTGTGTAATAGAGGATTATTTATTTAGGGGTAGACTAAAAGATTACAGTTCTCTGCTTGAACAGGAACTGCTACCGAATCCCATGGCCTGAAGAGAGGCCAGATGCATGCTTTACATTGACATATATAGTATAAGTGGCTACTCCCAAGTGGGCGGGTAATTAAAGACTGCTGGCTGTGGGAATTCCTGCAGCAATGAGACAAATTCTGTTTCATTTGGTGCAACTGTATCATAAGCATTAAACTAAAATATTGTTGCATTCTTCCTAATAGTGATACAATAAACTGAGAATATCATTAAAATTCTATAGACCGGGTAGCCTTCTTGCACAGGCATTGTAGATAATCATAGTGTTAGTTCAGAGAAAGCCAAAGGAGATTTTATTTCCTGAGATTAATTCTTTTATATTTAGGTTGTAATCTGTATTGCAATTCAAAGACCATTTGAAGAAAAAGAACTTTATGGACTGTGTCATAAAGTATGCATAAAAGGCTTGAAACATAAAAGAAAATGGACATAGGAAGTTAGAAACAATATTTACAGAAAGAATTTTAAAACAGAGAAAGGCGATTTTAAAAGTCACATTCACATTTTTTCCTTGAGAATTTAGCAGAAGAAAAAACTAAACTTTCATACCCAAATAAATATACTGGTATTTAGAATTTGTATAGTTATTTATTAACTTTTCTACTCAAAATTGATAGGTACAGGAAGTCTCTGGATGTATGTTTCTTGATTTGAGGCTATGAATGTCGTGGTGAGGGTGGTAATACCCAAAGTTTGTTCCATGTAGGGACGAAGAATTGAAGGTCTTGAAATGAAGAAGAACTCAGATAAAAATTGAAATGATGGTTGGAGAACTAGAGGCCACTGAGGGCTGGAGATCTAACAGGGAATATGAAAACAGGCAGCTGTCCTGACAGGAGAATCACAGAAACACTGAGAGAGTCCTGAACAGAAAGTAACAGTTACAATAAAGAAAAATCAATTATTTCAGAATATCTAATAAATATACACACTTGCTGAATGATCAGATCTTTTGTAAGCACTGGATTTTAGTTTCAACTATATCTGAGTATTGAATCTTCTATAGAATTAAACAAGACTTCAAAGAAAGACACGTGTTTTGTATATATAAACTAATATTTACAATATAATATATTTGATCAGTAAAATGAACATTGTGATTGCTACACATATATATGTATCAAAATTAAAGATATTGTCTTAACGTTAAAAATTGCATAATCCAATGAAAATATTTGTCAACAGATACTAATTTACAATCTGAAAATATTTTTAAATTTCTAAAAACCCTTTTCCTAAAATGTTGTTACATTTAATTATTTTCAATAGTTTTTAATTTTATACAATTTATTTTGATCATTTATTTTCCTTTTCCTCAAATCATGTCCACCTGCCTACCACCAATTTCATGTAATCTTGATTTCTGAGAAGATAAATGAAGAATATTTTTCTGTTTGGGGAAGTGGTGAAAATTCAATTGTAAGTAATACTTAATAAGTTATTAATGAAACCACAACCAAATTAGAGAATATTTTTCATACTCTTTCCTTATTCTAGCACTAAATATGTGCCTCATCTCTATTGATTGTGTACCCTGCCAAAACTTGTACCAGAGAGATTAATGTTGAGACAGAGAAATCTGTGCTGATGTAATAGAAAAAGAAGTAGGATATAAAAATTATAGTAAATTATTTTCTGATGATCTGCACACATCTTTAAAGTTAGCATCATGCAATAATTAATGACTATAGAAAGGGTAATGTACGAGATTAATTAATGCCAGGTGAAGTCAAACTAAATACTTAAGAATAAAAGTAATTGCTAAAATTCACAGTGCACATATACCTTCCAGCAGACTTATTAGACTCAAAACATCACTCTATTCTGTAAACTCACCACACTGTTACCACCAAGAATCATGGGCTACTTAGAAAAAGTTTAATATTTTGTTTACAAACAAAATGGGTTTGGCATTTATTTTACAGAGACTTTGTTTCTGAAAATGGTTTTAAACTATGTGGTCAGGGCAAGTTTTAGGGGTGGGTTGTCATACTCAGTCCTTCCTTTCAATGCATCTTTTTCTTCTATTAACAACCACAACATAATTAGCAGATATAGTATGGATGTCTTGGTGCAGGAGAATTGTCTGTATTCTGTCAATCATGATTTAAATAAATACTGATTGGCCATGAGCCAGGATGTATAGGTGGGACAACCAGACAGGAAGTAGAGGCCGAGCAAGGAGAATAGGAGAATTCTGGGAAGCAGGAAGCTCTCTTGGGACTCCTGTCCAGACCACCAAAGAAGCAGGATGTAACCTGCCCACTGAAAAAAGTACCGAGCCATGTGGCTAAAATAGATAAGAATAATGGGTTAATATAAGCTCTAAGAGCTAATAAGAAGCCTGAACTAATGAGCCAATCAGTTTATATCTAATGTAGACTCTGGGTGATTTTCTTTGGGGCTGTGGGAACTGGGCAGGAGAGAAACCCCAACAATCATGCCCCCATGTTACAGAATGGTGCCCATGTGGATAACTGCATCCACAGAAAGCCTGAGAGAGCTTGGGAAAGAATAGAGTAAAGCATGTTTTCTTGGTAGCAGCAATTTTTTCGGGTCTGCTCTGCTTGCTAGAGGCAAGCAAGGGCTCTCATTTAAGAGAAGCTTCCTGACTCAGCATTAGCTGCAAAACCTTGCAGCTCTTTTAAGAGGTCCTGCCATGAAACACTTAAATGATGTTGATGAAAAGCTGACCGCATGCTTTTCAGTTTTCAGCCGTAGCAGGAAAAAAGCTGTGCCGTTTTAAAATGTCAGCCATCCTGCCAGGGCAAACTCTTACTCTTTCAGGCAGGCAGTCTGACTATGGAGCATTTGAGTGTGGTTTCTGAGCACACTACTGCAGCTTGCTTGCTGGCAGGGACCTTGAAATGCCATAGAGTTGTGGCAGTGAACATGGCTCTGTCCAGTGCCTCAGCTGTGAGGCTGGAATCTCACAGCTAAGGAATGGGCTGGATCCAGCCGTCAAAGCCACAGCTTTTAATCCTACCCATATTGAATGGTAAATTAAAGACTCATGTGGTCAGAAAAAGAGAGATGTACAGTAAAGAGAGATTCAAAGATGAAGAAAACCTCTAAATGGTTTACAGTGTATTAAAAATATATGCAGGCTAAAGGTTAAAGTTCTTAAAGTAAAAAAGAAAGAAATAGAGTAGTTGGGTGTGGTGGTACGCACCTTTAATCCCAAGACTTAGGTGGCAGAGGTAGATTGACCTCTGTGACTTCAAGGTGTGGTATCACACACCTTTAATCCCAGCACTGGGGAGGCAGAGGCAGGCAGATCTCTGTGAGTTCATGGTGTGGTAGCACACACCTTTAATCCCAGCATTGGGGAGGCAGAGACAGGCAAATCTCTGTGAGTTCAGGACAGCCTGGTCTACAGAGTGAATTCCAGGACAAAGATACACAGAAATCCTGCCTCAAAAAGCCAAAAGTTAAAAATAAAAGAAATAGATGTTAAAATAAAGCCGCATAAAGATGGAAAACACACAGAGAATCTGGATACTGTATGTTATTATTCTCTCTTTGAATTGTTTGAATGCTGAGGAAGGAGCAACAGCTGCTAAAAGATTTTTGCTTATAAATGCTATTGAATTAATCCAAAATAGGTATTTTGAAAATACCTTGACTTCAAAATTGAAGTCAAAAGATATATTACTTTGGAGAAGAGATTTTGCTTTTGTTTCCACAGGAAATGAGAGGTTGTGGATTCATTCTGAGTTAAGAAAAATCAGGTTTGGTCAAGGAAGACCACCTGAGAAATCACTGGTAGAAACAGATGGCCCAGATGACAGAGTTCTATATCCAGAACAGGTTCAAGACTGCTGCCTGAGATGATCAAGACTCACAGGATACTCCAGTCAGGACTTGATCATAACTCTAAATTTTCTTTAGGTCCCCATAAGATTATCAGCACCCCAACCAGCCAGAAATAGCTTGGAATACTACACCCACTTTCCCAAAAAGTGGACTATGGATATTTTCCTTTTTTTAAAAAAAAAGAGGGGGAAGTGGTGCAGGAGAATTATCTGTATTCTATCAATCATGATTTAAATAAATACTGATTGGCCATTAGCCAGGATGTATAGGTGGCACAACCAGACAGGAAGTAGAGGCAGAGCAAGGAAAATAGGAGAATTCTGGGAAGCAGGAAGCTTTCTTGGGACTCCTGTCCAGACCACCGAAGAAGCAGGATGTTTCCTTCCCTGCTGAAAAAAGTACTGAGCCATGTGGCTAACATAGATAAGGATAATGGGTTAATATAAGCTACAGGAGCTAATAAGAAGCCTGAGCAAATGGGAAAATCAGTTTTATATTCTTATGGAGATCCTTGTGATTTTCTTTGGGGCTAAATGGCTGGGGGAACTGGGCAGGAAAGAAACCCCAACAAGCTGGCCCTCATGTTATTGTCATGCATATTTAACATTTTGATACTTTATTTATTGTATTCTCATATACAATACATCCCAATCACAGTTTCTCCTCTCCTTTCCTTCTAGTCCCCACCCCTACTCCTTTCTCCCAAGATCCACTTATTCTCTTTTTTCAGAGAAAAACAGGCCTCCCAGGGATACTAACCAAACACAGAATAAAAAGTTACAGTACTACTAGGCGCACACCCTCTTATCAAGGATGAATGAGGCAACCCAGTAGGGTAAAAAGGGTCCCAGAAACAGGTAAAAGAATCAGAGATATCCTACTCTCTTTTTAGGAGTCATACAAGAAACCAAACTATACAACCACAATAGATATAGAGAGGGCCTTGCTCAGCCATACAGGCCCTGTAATTGCTAATCTGGTCTCTGAGCCTCTGTGAGCCCTGATTAGTTGACTTGGGGAACAATATTCCCCTGGCATCCTCCACTCATTTGGCTCCAACAATTTCTCCTCTCCCTATTCTGTGGGATTTCATGAGCTCCACCTAATGTTTGCTTTTGTTCCTATCAGTGGCTTGAATAAACTTCACTGATTATGATTGGGAGAGACACTTATCTATAAGTACAACAGAATATCATTAGGAATCATTTTATTACTTTTTTTGCAAGTAATATTTGGGTCTATTCTAGGACTCTGAGTCTCCAGTTCCAGGCCATGAAAGCAGTACTAGGCATGAGGTCCTTTTCCTGGTATGGTACTCTAATAAGTCCAGTCATTGGTTGGCCACATCCATAAGTTCTGTACCACAGTTGCCCCAAAACTTCTTCCAGGATGCACAGATTGGATGTAAGTTAAAGTTTTTTTTTTTTTTTTTTTTTTTTTTTCTGGGTTGGTGTCCCAGTCTCACCACTGGAAGCCTTGCCTTGATACAAAAAATGTCAGGTTCAGGTTCAGTAACCCCCACTACTAGAAGTCATCCCTAGGGTGACTGTCATTGATTCTAGGAAGATTCCACTGCACTAGGCTCCCACATCGTATCCCAAATGCCACCCAATTCCATTAGCCTATCCCTGTACCCTCCCTCCATCCTTCCTCCCACCCCATAACCCTTTCAGTTCTTGCTATCACTAGTCCTCAGTTCACCCTCTGTTCTATTTCTCTTCCTCACAGAGATCCATGTGTCTCTTCATTACTCACCCTCTAAGGTTCTGTGGATTATAGCATGTTTATCCTTTACTTTATAGACAAGATGTACTTATAAGTGACTACATACCATGTTTACCCTTCTGGGTCTGACAAATCTCACTCAAGATGATCTTTTCCAGTTCCAATTTGTCTTTGAATTTTATGATAACTTTTTTTAACAGTTGAGTAATACATGTATGTAAATGTACCACATTTTCATTATCTGTTCTTTCATTGAGGGATGCAACATCTAGGTTGTTTCCAGTTTCTTGTTGTTAGCAATAGAACATCTATGAAATTAATTGAGCAAGTGTCTGTGTGGAAGGATGAAGTGTTCTGTTGGTATATTCCCAAGAGTTGTATAGCTGGATCTTGAGGTAGAATTATTCTCACCTTCCTGAGGAACAGCCCTATTGATTTCCAATTGGCTCTGCAAGTTTGCACTTCTACTAGAAATGGAGGGGTGTTTCCCTTTCTTCCCATCTTCACCAGCATTAACTATCATTTGTGTTACTGATTTTAGCCTTTCTGATATCTGTAAGATAGAATCTCAAAGTTGTTTTGATTTGTATTTTCCTTTTGGCTAAGAATATTGACAATTTTTTGAAGTGTTTTTTTTTAGCCATTTGAGATCCCCTTATTGAGAAATATTTGTGTAGATCTGTTTTCCCCTTTAAATTTATATATATATATACAGACAGATGGATGGATGGATGATAGATAGATAGATAGATAGATAGATAGATAGATAGATAGATAACAGTTGGAAAAGTGTTCTTCTATAATTTTCTTGAATATATTTTCCCTGTCTTTGACTTGGGTTCTTCTGCTCTTCTATTCCTATTATTATTTGGTTTGGTCTTTTCATGGTATCCCAGATTTCTCAGCTATTTTCTGTTAGAAATCTTCTAAATTTATCATTTTCTTAACTGATGAATCTATTTCCTCTATGATATCTACAACACCTAGATTCTGTCTTTCATCTGTTGTATTCTTTTGGTGATGCTTGCATCTGTAGTTCCTATTCACTTATCAAAATTTCCATCTCCAGAATTCTCTGTTTGTATTTCCTTCATTGATTCTTTCTTAATTTTCTGGTCTTAAACCATTTTCCATCACCTATTCAATTTTTTTTTTCTTAGCTTTCTGAGATTTTTTAAAGGATTTGCAGATTTCTATCTTTTGTCTGTCTTTTCCTTAATTTCTTTAAAAGATTTTTTCTTTTACTTTAAGGCCTCTATCGTTTTCATAATGTTAATTTTATGGTCCCTTTCTTATGTTCCAGCTGCACTTGAATATTCAGGTCTTGCTGTCACAGGATGGCCAGGTTCTGGTTGTGCCATGCTGCCCTTTCTGTTGTCGAATGTGTTCTTTAGGCATCTGGGTGTGGGATGATTAAAATCTAGCTGTTGTTTCTTTATTTGTCTTTTTGTATATACAAAATGGGTGTTTTGTTCCTTTCTCTTTTGTTTCCTCTCTGATCTTTTAGCCAAGGATTCTGTGTGACTGGCAAGTCTTCAGGTCTAGAAGGGTGGTGGCCTGTAACTTTTACACCAAAAATTTTAAGGTGTTATTCAGCATTTGGTAAAATAATCTGCAATTGTCTTTAATGTCAATTAGTCACATTCAAATATTTGCATCTTAATTTTATATTGTTTTTTATTTAAACATTAAATATGGGTCCATTATGGAATTCTTATATGATTCTGTCAATTTTATTTTAAAGTTATAACGATAAGCCTTTTCATTGGGTACATATTCTAGAGCTATTAAACTTATATATGAATTAACCATTTTATGTTTTGGTATAAAACTTCTCTCAAGATGCGATTTTGATTCTATGATATCAGTGTAGCTAACATTTACTGATATGAGATTTACTGCAATATTATTCATCATCTCCTTTCAACTTTTAATATGTTTATGCTTTTCTCTCCGTTTTTTCAACTTTGAGAAGAGGTCTGTCTGTTTAGTTAGGCTGATCTCAAATTATAAACTCCTGCCTCACTACATCTGTACATGAGACTGTAGGTGAGTGTTCCATGTTTGGCCCAATATTTTATAAAGATCATATAATTCAGCATTATAAGTGGCAACCAGCATTAATTTTTTACTTTCACAAGTGATTAGTCTCCTTACACTTATGATGAATATTTTTGTAACTAGGTTAAAATTTATTACTTTCTCATATTTCTGCTATCTTATAATTGTCTGTTGGTCAAATTCATGTTTTTCTAAATGAATAAGATAATCATTTTTGGTATTTCATATTTACTCTAAAACAATATCTCATATTTATTTTTATTTGTTCTATGCAGTGTAAAGTATATTTCAATTATTAATTCTATAATTAATTATAATATTATTCTATTTCCTATATGTTATAATGTATAAAACTTTCATTCAATTTGCCATCTTTCTAGAAGTTCTCTAGTAGCTCTTCATATATATGCATGTACATATATGTATATAATTTCATGATAATTATAAATTTTACATAATTATCTCATTGATTTATGATTAATAATTTTCATCATTTTACACAATCATTAATATATTCTACCTAGTATTATCGTGATAAAATACTTCTGAAATACAACTTAAAAAGCAATGAATTATGACAATATATAATGAAAAGCCAATCCTTTCTAGCTATTCATTTTCTCTCTATGCCTGCAGCAGTCAGTATTCAGGGAGATAGTTATGATCATTTTATGAAAGCTAGGGAGCAAAGAAAAAGAAAACAAAAATTCAGTGGTAAAGGGATCGTGTTCATTGACATGCTTCCAAATCTCCTTCTTCCTCAATAGTCAACCCATTCCTAGCAGACAATTCAGCTTTTCATTCATCACTGGGTTAATTCAGACCCCCATGATCTAATCACCTACAAATCAATAGCTGTATGAACTATTAACATAAGCCAATAATGTCTGAGTCTTGGGGTAATATATTTGAAATACAAACTGTAGGAATGTTAATGTACTCATAAAAATAACTACTATACTTAAAACTCAGGGAAAACAAATTATTACTCATTTGAATAGAAAGCTGTATAGGAATGCATTGAGATTAAATTTTGATGAAAAATTTATTGATGGAAATATAATATTGATGAATATAATATTTGATGAAAAATACAATTTTCCATGTTGTATCATAAATCAATAGTCTCTTCTATACACATAATACAGAGATTAAGTAAAGAATACACTGTGGAACACAAAAATTTATTTGTGTTGGAGATAATTTCAGTGACTATGAAAAAGCTTTGAAGTTACTTATAAAATAAGCTTTTATTAAAGACTTTCAATGTTGGAAAGTAGAATGAAAGGTGAAAGACATAAATGTCATTCTGAGGCAAATGGTGTTTTGATATAATGCATACATGAATAGGTTTACATCACTATTGTAACTATGCAAATTAATTTTTTTCAGTAGGATTTTTTCTTGTGTATGCTTATGGCAAATAATCAGAATAATCATAAAATACATTATATGTGTGTAAGTTGAAGAGAGATGGCACAATTTCATGAGCTCTTCAAGTACTATAATCTACTCCTAAGGTGGATGATATCAGGAAAGATGGCCCCTTCCATTACCATGGACATGCGTCGGTTGTCCCCGATGTCATAGGCCTAGTAGAAGTGGTTCTGTCCCTCTTCTGAGGGAGCAGCCAAAATGGCCGGAACCAACCAGCTCAGCTACCATCAAGGCCCAGATCCTAGGCCTTTAGTTGACCCACTCTATTATCTACCCCATCTATGACCAATTGGAATGCCTGAAGGACCTCCATGACTCAGAAAGCAACAGCAGTAATTCTAAAAGGGATTTTGGTGATGGCCCAGTGGTGATGGTGTTCCAGAGGCCTTGAAACAAACCAATGATTCATTGGGTATGTTCATTGAAATGAACATTTTGCAGGTGGGACTGATTGGGCAAAAGTTTATACTCCATGAAACACTTTAGCTCCTGATGCCACCAGGATAAATGAAGAGGTGTTGTAAAGAGGTTGGACTGAGTTGGTTTTAAGACTGTTTGTTTTCTTTTTAAATAATTTTTCATAGAAGGCATGATGTTAGGTTGTAGGTCAAATATGACAGGACGGGGAGGTGAGTGGGATTAGGGTGCATGATGTAAAATTCCCAAAGGGCCAATAATGAATTATGTTTTTCAAAAGTAGTCATTAATTTGAGATCATACTTATTAGGAGTTTTCCAATTTCTTCAAGATTCTTTCATGTTTAATGGAAGTTGACAATGTATTATCCAATGATTCTCTGAATTTCATTACATTCTCTTAACATCCTTGTTCCTCTGTCATTTTACAGGTTTGACTCTAATTTTGAGGGGAGGGTTAATTAGACAGGGTCTCAAATGTCTTATTCACCCTTTCACAGAAACAACTTTTAGTTTGATTTGATCTTCACATTGTTAAATTAATCACAATTACATTAGTTTCTGTTGTGATTGTTAGTATTTCCTACTATTTACTATATATGAGTTTGCCTTGAGCTTCTCTTTTCTAGGAGCTTTAGGACATTGGCTTATTGATTTGATACCTCTATGAAACATTTTTTTTCTATTACTCACATGTCATTTTTTTAATTAGATATTTTTAAAAAACAATTCATGTTCCCATTCTCTCCCTTTCTCCCATTCCCTCCACACACCTTCCTACCCCACCCCATCTAATCCTCAAAAGGGTAAGGCACATTACCTTGTGGAAGGTCGAAGGCCCTCCCTACTATATGTAGGCTGAGCAAGGTATACATCCAAAGAGAATAGGATCCCAAAAAGCCAGTACATGCAGCGGGGATAAATCCTGGTACCACTGCCGGTGACCCCTCAGTCTGTCCCTTCCATGACACTATCAACCACATTCAGAGGGACTAGTTTGGTTCTATGCTTGCTCTGTCCCAGTTCATATGGAGCTCCCATTAGCTCAGGCAAACCGTTTCAGTGGGTGAACACATCATGTTCTTGACCTCCTTGTTCATATTCTCATGCCTTCCACTCTTCCTCTGGACTTTGGGAGCTCAGTCCCGTGCTCCAATGTGGGTTTCTGCCTTTGCCTCCATCAGTTGCTGGATGAAGGCTCTATGGTGATATTTAAGATAATCATCATCTGAATACAGGGCAAGTCAAATTCGGTCCCCTACTCCTCTATTGCCCGGGGTCCTAAATGGGGTCATTCTTTTAGATTCCTGGGATTTTCTCTAGAGCCAGGTTTCTGCTAACCCTGTCAAGATATCTCTCTCCTTGCTCTCATCTCTGTCCTGTCTCCATCTCAACTATCCCATTCCCTCAAGTTCTCCTCTACCATCCCCCCTTTTCCCTTGTTTTCTCCTCTTACTCTCCCCTCTCTCCCACCCCCATGTTCCCAAACCTGCCAGTCAATCCTGTCCATTCCAATTTCCAAGTGGGTCTATACATATTTTTTTGGGTGCACCTTATTTCTTACCTTTTCTAGAATCATGAACTACAGGCTCAATGTCCTTTGTTTAGTTGGTATCCACTTATGAGTGAATACATACCATATTCATCTTTTCGTGCCTGGGATACCTCACTCATGACATTGTTTTCTCATTCTACCCACTTGTGTGCAAAATCCCAAAAGCCAAGTTTTTTCCACAGAGTAGTAATCTAAAGTGCCACATTTTTAAATCCATTCTTCAGTTGAAGGGCATCTAGCTTGTTTCCAGGTTCTGGCTATTACAAATAATGCTGCTGTAAATACAGTTGAACAAATGTTTTTGTAGTATGACTGAGCATCTTTTGCATATATGCCCAAGAGGTACCGCTGGATCCTCAGGGAAGTTGATTCACAATTTTCTGAGAAACCAACATACTGATTTCCAAACTGGTTGTACAAGTTTGCATTCCCACCAGCAATGCATGAATGTTCCCCTTACTCCACATCCTCTTCAGCATAAGCTACCATTAGTGTTTTTGATCTTAGCCATTCTGACAGGTGTAAGATGGTATCTCATAATTGTTTTGATTTGCATTTCCATAATAGCTAAGGATATTGAACAATTCCTTAAGTATTTTTTTGGCCATTTGAGATTATTCTGTTGAGAATTCTCTGTTTAGTTCAGTACCCCATTTTTTAATTGGGCTAATTTCTTGAGTTCTTTATTTATTTTGGAAATTATTCTTTGTCTGATGTGAAGTTGGTGAAGATCTTTTCCCATTCAGTAGGCTTCCTTTTTGTCTTATTGACTGTGTCTTTTGCTTGACAGAAGCTTCTCAGTTTCAGGAGTTACCATTAATTATTGTTGCTCTCAGTGTCTGTGCTACTGGGGTTATATTTAGGAAGTGGTCTCCTGTGTCCATGCATTGAAGACTTCTTCCCACTTTCTCTTCTATAAGGTTCAGTGTAGTCAGGTATATATTGAGGTCTTTAATCCATTTGGACTTGAGTTTGGTGCATGGCAATAAATATGGATCTATTTGCATTCTTTATATGTTGACATCCAGTTATGCCAGCACAATTTTCTGAAGATACTTTCTTTTTTCCATTGTATAACTTTAGCTTCTTTGTCAAAAATCAGGTGTCATAGGTGTGTGGATTAATATCCAGGTATTCAATTCAATTCCATTTGTCAACCTCTCTGTTTTTAAGCCAATATCCAAGCTGTTTTCATTACTGTAACTCTGTAATAGAGCTTGGTGTCAGGGATAGTTATGTCTCCGGAAGTTCCTTTATTGTACAGGATTGTTATGACCATCCTTGGTTTTTTGTTTTTCCATATTAAATTGATTATTGTTCTCTCAAGGTTTGTAAAGAATTGTGTTGGTATTTTAATGGGGTTTCCATTGAATCTATAGATTGCTTTTGATAGGATTGCCATTTTTACTATGTTGATGCTACCTATCCAAGATCATGGGAGATCTTTCCATTTTCTGGTATCTTCTTCAATTTCTCTCTTCAAAGACTTAAAGTTCTTGTCATATAGGTCTTTCACTTCTTTGGTTAGTGTTACCCCAAGATATTTTATGTTATTTGTGGGTATTGTGAAAGGTGATTTTTCTCTGATTTCCCTTTCACCTTCTTTATCTTTTGTGTATAGGAGGGCTAATGAATTTTTTGAATTGATCTTATATCCTGCCACATCACTGAAAGTATTTATCAGCTGTAGGAGTTCTCTGGTAGCGTTTTCAGAGTCACTTATATACAGTATCATATAATTTGCAAATAATTAAAGTTTGACTTCTTCCTTTCCATTTTGAATCCCCTTGATCTCCTTTTGTTGTCTTATTGCTATTGCTAGAAATTCAAGAACTATGTTGAAGAAATATGAATAGAGTGGACAGCCTTTTCTTGTTCCTGCTTTTAGTGGAATCGCTTTGAGTTTCTTTCCATTAAATTTGATATTGGCTGTCAGATTGTTGTATATTGCTTTTATTATATTTAGATATGATCTCTCCAAGATGTTTATCATAAACGGGTGTTAGATTTTCCCAAATGCTTTTTCAGCATCTAATTAAACAATCATATCACTTTTTTTTTCTTTCAGTCTATTTATATGATGCATTACATTGATAGATTTTCCTATGTTGAACCAGCCCTGCATCTCTGGGATGAAGCCAACTTGATCATGGTGGATGATTTTTCTGATGTATTCTTGGATTCAATTTCCCAGTATTTTATTGAGTATTTTTGCACCGATGTTCATGAGTGAAATTGGTCTATAATTCATTTTTTGGCAGAGTCTTTGTGTGGTTTCGGTATCAGGGCAAAGTCTCTTCTGTTTTTATTATGTGAAAATCTTTGAGGAGTATAGATATTAGCTCTTCCTGGAAGTTCTGGTAGAATTCTGCACTAAAACCATCCGGCCCTGGGCATTTTTTGGTTGGGAGATTTTTGATGACAGCTTCTCTTTCCTTGCAGTTTATAGGTCTTATTAAATTGCTCACCTGGTCTTGATTTAATTTTGGTATATGGTATCTATCTAAAAAATTGTCCATTTCTTTTACATTTTCCAATTTTGTAGAGTACAGATTTTTGTAGTATGTCCTAATGATTCTCTGACTTTCCTCAGTGTCTGTTGTTATACCCCCCTTTTCATTTCTGATTTCGTTAAAATGAATGTTCTCTCTCTCTGCCTTTTGATTAGTTTGGATAAGGGTTTGTCTACCTTTTTGATTTTCTCAAAGAACCAGCTCTTTGTTTTATTGATTCTTTGTATTGTTTTCTTTGTTTCTATTGTTGATTTCAGCTCTCAATTTAATTATTTTCTGTCTTCTCCTCCTGGGTGTGTCTGCTTCTCTTTGTTCTAGAGCTTGCAGGTGTGTTGTTAAGTCACTAATATGAGCTTTCTCTGTTTTCCTTATGTGGGCACTTAGGGCTATGAAATTTCCTCTTAGAACTGCTTTCATGGTGTCCCATAGATTTGGATATGTTGTGCCATAATTTTCATTGAATTCAAGAGAGTCTCTAATTTTTTTCTTAATTTTTTTTCTTGACCCAGGGGTGGTTCCATAGTTGATTGTTCAGTTTCCATGTGTTTGTAGGCTTTCTGAGAATAGTATTATTGTTAAATTCTAACTTTAAGCCCTGGTGATCCAATAAGACACAGGGAATTGCTCCATTTTTTTTTTGTATCTGTGGAGGTTTTCTTTGTTACTGCTTATATGATCAGTTTTAGAGAAGGTTCCATGAGATACTGAGAAAAAGAAGATGTATTCTTTTGTGTTCAGATGAAATGTTCTATAGATGTCTATTAAGTACATTTGATTCATGGCATCTGTTAGTTCTCTTATTTCTTTGTTAAGCTTCTCTCCGGTTGAGATTGGAGTGCTGAAGTTTCCTATTATTAGTGTGTGGAGTTTGATGTGTGATTAAAGTTTTAGTAATGTTTTTTTTACAAATGTAGGTGCTCTTGTATTAGGGGCATAGATGTTCAGGATTGAGACTGCATCTTGAATAATTGTTTCTGTTATGAGTATAAAGTGTCCTTCTCCATCTCTTCTGACTGATTATAGCTTGAAATCAATTTTGTTAGATATTAGGATAGCTATGCTTGTTTCTCAGGTCCATTTGATTGGAAAACCTTTTTCCAACCCTTTACTCTGAAGTAGTGTCTGTTTTTGTGGTTGAGGTGCATTTCTTTGTATATAGCAGAGGGCTGGATTCTGTCATCATATCCATTCTCTTAGCCTGAGTCTTTCTATAGGTGAATTGAGTCCATTGATATTATGTGATACTAATGACCAGTGGTTGTTAATTCTGGTTGTTTTTCAATAGTAGTGTTTGTTTGTTTCCTGTCTTTGGGTTATATTGCTGTATGTATATCAGATACCTGTGTTTTTGTGGGTACAGTTAGCTTCCTTGGGTTGGGGTTTTCCTTCTAGTACTTTCTGTAAGGCTGGGTTTGTGGATATGTATTGTTTAAGTCTATTTTTGTTACAGAATATCTTTTTCTCCAATGATGGTGAATGAAAGCTTTGCTAGGTATAGTAGTCTGGGCTTGCATCTGCTGTCTCTTAGTGTCTGCCGCACATCTATTCAGGACCTTCCGGGTTTCTTAGTTTCCACTGAGATGTTGGGTGTAATTCTGATAGATTCACCTTTATATTGATATTTGTTGGATTTAATGCTTTCTTTGACCAATGAGTCTATTTCCTCTATGGTATCTTCAGAGCCTGAAATCCTTTCTTCTGTCTCTTGTATTCTGTTGGTTATACTTTTCTCTGTAGTACCTGTTTGTTTACCCAGGTTTTCCATATCCAGAATTCCCTCAGTTTGTGTTTTCTTTATTACTTCTATTTCACTCTCCAAGACTTGAACAGTTTCCTTCACCTGTTTATTTTTTTCTTGGTTTTCTTGGATTTCTTTGAGGGATTTATTAATTTCTTCCATTTTTTTGTCTTCTCCTCCATTTCTTTAAGGGACTTTTTCATTTCCTCTTTAAAGGTTTCCATCATTTTCATAAAGTTAAGTTTAAAGTTGTTTTCTTCTACTTCTTCTGAGTTAGGATGATCAACTCTTACTGTTGTGTGATGGTTGGGTTCTGGTGTTACCATGTTGCTTTTTAGGTTGTTGGAGGAATTCTTGCATTGACACCTACCCATCTATTTCTTTAAATGAGGCCACTAGTGTTTTTGTGGATTGGTTCAGTCCTTGTTGTGGCTGTCTGAGTGTTTAGGAGTTTTTCTTGGTCTGCTCTGCACTGTCATTGTCTGTCTTAGAAAGCCTTTCAGGTCTCTATACACCTGTTCTCTTGGCCTTCTCTCCTGGTTTGCTTTCTTGGAGCTTCCTCTTAATCCCCTCAGAGTTGTAGCAAGCACTTGGTTGCTCTTAAGTCCCTTCATTATTGAACCAAGCTGTGTTTCAGAGTTCCACTGGGGTTGCAGGATGATAGGCAGGTTTGGGTGCAGGGTGTGGTTAGTAGTTTGGATGGCAAGTGAATGGGTTTAAGTTTGGGGGGATCCTAGCCACAGGAAACTCCCTGCTGGAAAAGCCAAGGGAGATGGGGGAGGGGCCTGGAATTTTTTTCTCACTGGGGAGGTCCTAGAGAGTGGGGCGTCCTGCTGTATGGTTGTTCACTCACCCCATAAGTCCTCTGAGTTTTGGAGCAAACTGTGTTTCAGAGTTCCACTGTGGTTGTAGGAGGAAACTTTTTAATAAAAGCACCTATAGATAAAAACTTTCATCTTCAAACTCCCTTAACTGGCTATATTCCAGGTGTTACTTTCTCTGATTTTTTGAGAGATATATTGTTCATTAAAGAGTGTATTGTATTAGTCAGTCATCAAGCATTTGCATTGTTTCTATTATATCTGATTGTTGATTTCTAGTTTTATTCCATCATTGTAGCTTATAAAATGAATGATTTAAATTCTTTCTGTTGAAGTTTGTTTTGGGGCTCATAATGTGTCCAAATGAATAGAACATCCATAGAGTGTTAGAATTAATGTGTATTATGTATATTTTCTTTAAAAAGTTCTGTAGATAAATCTTAAATTAACAATAAAAGACCCTGAGATGGTTGCATATAAAATTTACATTTAACCTAATGTGAATTCTTAGTATCTATGTATGTCAATACTGGGTCTGCTGCAGTAGCTCTTGTCTCCAGCCAATATTTTACACTTAGTTTGTTCTTTTTTTAATTTTATATTTGCTTAAGTTGAACTGAAATTTTTATAATTATGCATTATTTTACACATGCAAGAGATATAGGTAAAATATGATGTCTTGATTTTTATGTACACAGATATTATATATAATGCTAGTAATATAGAAGAAATGAACAAAGCTTCCACAAATCTGCTACAAATAAAGCAACAAGGCAGGAGAACTAATTTTCCATTGATCATTAATTATTATAAATCTAAATAGATTAAATTCCTCATTAGTTAAATGACTGATTTTAATTGTGTGGATTAAATTTTATGTATTTCTATTCAGAATTATCTTTTCTAGGATTATTTTATATTTTAAATGAAATTTATTTAAAATATTAATTTTTCACAAAATTACTGACAGAAGAAATTTTGTAATATATAATTCCTAAAATTTGTTTTTGCCTAAATATGTTCCAAATTCCTATTGTATGGAATGTGAAAAATCCCTAATGTGTTTTTATAAGCATATATACATACTCCACAAATTTGTAAAGAATAATTTTTGATATTCATGTCAGAGAAAAATAAAAATGCAAGGTGTTATAAGGGTGGGGTTCTATTAATAAATATTATTTTATTGGATTTTGAAGAATTTTAAGATAACAAAATATTAAATAAACCCTATAAAGGCATAAATTTATCCATTTTGAATATTTAGAGTTAATATTTAGAATATCATTGTAATTATAAAATTACTTTGGTAGACCTAATTTTGTGTTTGTATGTTATATTTGAATACAAGTAATTTATTTAACATATTTTGTTTTATATATTATGATGTTAGTGTTATAATTTAGGAATGGGATTTCCCATTTATATGTAGGACATTTCATATTTTGCTAGTATTGAAGAATTCCAGGAAGTGTAACTTGATTACTCATGAAAGAAATGTAAAATCGATTTGTTGCAGTAAGGCTTCTTGTTTGTTTCCTGACTGCTCAGTCCTGAAATAATCACACAGAAACCATATTATCGGCAGTACTCTTTGGCCAATAGCCTAAATGTATTTCTGGCTAACTCATTTCCTAAACTAACCCATTTCTAAATATCTGTATATTGCCACATGGCTGTGGCTTACTAGTTAAAGTTCCATTGTCTGTCTCTGGCAAGGTTACATGGCTTCTCTCTTACTCTGCCTCCCTTCTCCTAGCATTCAGCTTAGTTTCCCCCACATAACTAAATTCCCCTGTAGCTCTGCTATATGCCCATAGCAGTTCCTTTATTAACCAATGATATTCACAGCATACAGAGGGGAATCCATATCACCTCCCCTTTTCTGTTAAAATAAAAAAGATTTTTAACTTAAACATACTGAAATTACATATACAAAATAGTTACCAAGCAAGAATTAAAGTTATGATATTTGTTTCTATTTTATCTTTTATCATGACTAAAGAAAACTATAACTATCAGTTCTTCAACTCCATCAAAGACGCCAGAAGGATATAATATTACCTAAGTAAACAATAAGTTCATTGTAAGAAACTTTCAAAACTCTACAATTGACAGACATCTCACTGCCTGGATATTCACCCAAAGTTCTTCTGTACTGTTGGGGCATTCATCTTCAGCCTACAGGCCCATAATATCCAGCAGACTTTTTCACAAAGCAGGAATTTTAAAGACAGTTCAGCCTATGTTTGCAGTTTGTCAGTCACTTTCTTCTGTGTCTTGAATGTGTCTGGCAGACTCTTTCATGAAATAGGAACCCTTAAGGATGGTCTCACCTTTTGGCAAGTTCAGCAGTCGTTTTTCTGTGGATCCTGCATGTCCAGTTCATACAGTATAATATCAAGCAGTCCAGGCAAGAGCAGTTTCTTGCACAAATGGCTAAGAAACTCCATAAGGAACCTCTTTGATGGACATCATTCTCTTGAAGTAGATTGGTGCTGCCAGGAGCAGATGTTTCTCACTGTCATGAAAAGTCCTAAGTTCTTAAAAACATTTTAAATGCCATGTTCTGTAGTCTTTGAAAGGTTTGAAGAATATCTCTCCAACTGAAATATATCTCTATATCTCTAGAAAACCTAACTAATAAGACTATGAGCTTAACTATTATAGATGATTATCTATTAACCTATAATTCTTAATTATACATTACATTTTTAAATGAGCTGGACAAATACAATACCTTAATTAAGAGGAGAAATATGCATATAACAAGATTGACCTTAAATTTGCATTAATAGACAAAGATCCATACCAAAGCAAATTGCTATAGCATGTCCCTCTATAAATGTAAATAAACATTTACGGACAATATTAGGGCATTTGGGTGTAGTTCTCTCCAAACTACTTCCTGCTGTTTGTTTGGTGATATAATTTTTAGAGGGGTGTTTACAGTGACCTTTCAGGTGGTCTTGGTGTATTAAGCCACATTAGTCTGGAAAAATTTCACAGGTCCCATCTGTGGAAACAAAAGAAAAACTTCTTTTCCAAAGGAACATATCCTTAGACCCATATTTTGAATTAAAGATACCTTTATAATATACATGCTGGTTTAGTTTAGCAGCCCCTACAATGAAATGTCTCCCTGTACTTACCTCCTTCAAAGTCAAAAAATTCAAATAAAACACAATAAGATGCATAATCCAGACTCTCTGTATATTCTCCATCTTTACATGGCTTATTTTTATTACTCTATTGCTTCTTCTACAAGTTTAATATTTATTTTATTATCTTTACTCCTTTAATGTACGACCATCTGTACTGTCTCTTTACAGACTTTCTATATTCTTTTTACTCTCGCTTCCATGCCTACTTACATTTATCCAACACTGTGACCCAGTTAGAGTTCTTTTATGTCTCAATCTGTCCTATTGTTTATCTGTAATTTTTTTTTATTATCCAGGAGTGCTTCTTAAAATGCTAAGTGCTTCTTTAAAAATCTGCATCATTGCTAGGGGAAATACGACACTGACTGCTTGCCTCACCAAGTCCAGCATGGCCGAGCTGTTCACTGCCTCTGAGAGTCATGTGCATTGCCCCAGTTTTAGGCATGCAATGGGTCTATGTCCCTCCATTAAGCAGGTTGTAACATGCTATTCATAACCCCCATTTAAATATTATGTAGCTGTACCTTGTCAGAATTCATAATGGCAGCACGGCCAAGGAAGACACAGTTTCAAAATAGCATGGCTTTTTTTCTGCTTCTGCTAAATCAGGAAAACCTTTCTTAAAGGAGCTGCAGCATACTGCCAGCAAAATACTGGCTACCAAGAAGCTGTACTTAACTCTGTGCTTTTGTGTCTAGAATTAATTTTTAAACTTTCTCGGCTTTTACATGGAGTTTGTCAACCACATTCAGGCCAATTTGTTGTTTGGAGGCCATTTGTTGATAAAATTACTTTGATAGACCTATTTTTGTGTTTATGTATTTTATTTAAATACAAATAATTGGATCAACATATTTTGTTTTATATATTATGCTGTTAGTGTTATAATTTAGGAATGGGATTTCCCATTTGTATGTAGGACCTTTCATATTTTGTTAGCATTATAGAATTCCAGGAAATGTAACTTGATGACTAATGAAAGAAAATAAATTGATTTTTTTAGTCTTTCATAGAATCAGTTATTGCACAAAGAAATAAACTGTGTATCAACTTATAAAGCTTAAATTTAAATAAGATGAATATTTTGTGATAAAAATATTTTAAACTTTATAAACCTATTGTAATTGAAGATTAGTGGTTTTACTTTCTACAAACAATATATTTCCTATGTGGTGTTTAACATTCAGTAAAAGCTACATGTCAAAACAGTTTTATTGAAATTTTTATTGTTAATAGATATATTTCATGATAATTTCACCTGGTGACTTAAGGTTGTTTTGCCTTTCTAGAATTAAACTTCTCAAGTGCAAATGAATTTATACAGAGCAATATGCTCTATTCCATCTTTATAAAAGAAAGTGTATTGTGAGATATTTGGTACTTTTCTGAAACACTACCTTCATTTTTTCCTGTATAATTCATTTTTGGAATTAGTTGATATTTAATTTTTCCTTATAAATAATGAGGTAATGGAGGCAAGTGGTCTGGAAACATGGTTCAGTGGTTATTACAGTACACTTGTCTTGTGGAGTGCCTGAGTTTGGTTACTAGCATCCACATTATGCAACTCATATTCCCATCTAACTTCAGGTGCAAGGACCTACTTCCCTTTGCTGAAATCCTTAAGCTATAGCATTTATTTCTACATTTCTACACAGAGACATACAAACAGACACACACACACATATGTATGTATGTATATATATAGATATAGATATATACACATGTAATAATAACTTTATACATGTTATCATTTAAAATGTTATTCTATTCAGATCATTAAAAGTGCATAAAGTTAAATAAACTCTATTTATGAATCTGTAAGTCATTGACAGGTTTCTGTCTTACCCAGTTCATGGCCATTCAGTCTCAAAGAAACACACAGAGGTCTACATTAATCATAAAGTGGTTGGCCTACTAGTTCAGGCATCTTATTAACTAATTCTTACATCTTAAATTAGCCCATTATTCTTGTCTATGTTAGGCATGTGGCTTGGTCCCTTTTATCAGTGAGGCCTTCCCATCTTGCTTCCTCTGTTTCTGGGTGATGACTGCAGACTGATTATTTCCTTTTCAGAATTCACCTGTTCTCATCACCCTGCCTCTACTTCATGCTTGGTCATACTGCCTGTACTTCCTGCTTGGCTACTGGTCAATCAGTGTTTTATGAAAATAAAACAATATAAGTGACAGGGTATAAGATCATTTTCCCACAGCAGTAAGTTGTACTGAGATTTGTATATTTTATAAGTAATATGATTATAATTGTTTTAGTAATATCTATATGACATATATCCTTGCTCACATCATCAAAAATGAAGATATTAAGAACTTCATCAGGTTTGCAGATCATATTTTGCCATAGTAAAATATATGGTCATTATTATACCAAGATTACAAAAGTTGTATTTGTATGGTCTATTATAAGAAAAAGCCCAGATACTCTTCACTATCCCTGCAATCAAAATGTCAGCACTATTGTTTTGCACTCAGAGAAATTCTTGAACTCCCCAGTCTCTAATTTACTTCATCACGATTCACTCAATTCACTTTCACACATTTAAAAAATTTATCTATTACCTGCTTGTGAGGACTATGTACCATGGAAGAAAATAATTACAGCTGGGGGAACAGTCTTTGGATAATGATAGAGCCTTGCTATTTATATGCATTGTTCCATAACAGTCGTAGAACGAATTCAAATAAAGTTAAGGCTGCAATTATTTATTGTTATCATTTTGGATAATTTTTTACCTGCGTAACAAAGAAGATTAAACATAATCAGTTCCAGCTGGAAACACTTCTACAGTATGTCAAGGACAATAAGTTCACAAATTGACTTTACCTGCTACTCATGTGGTATATGAAAAGAATCAGGCAAAGGGGAATTTAATTAGTGTCTCATAGTAGGAATAAATAGCAAAAAAGATTGACTGCTGATTGCATTGAAAATGAGTAGCATGCACAGTTGTCAACAACTGAATAGAAGTGGGCTGTTAGAAAGTCTTCGGTCACAGAAATTTTGATTTTATTATGTTATCTCATGTGGAGTCTATCTTGCATATAATTTCAGACAAAGAGTAAAGGGTAATTTTTTATAGTTATAAATATGCAGACTTGCTGTTACCTAAAGTGATATAATGACAGGCATTTATACTAAAAATCTAAAAGATAGTAATGGTTACTGAAAGTCATTTATTCAGGGAAAGATTTAGAAGATACAAAACCTTGCTAAAAGGGGTTTTACTAACTGGAGGACTAGGTTGATCTCTTATAAAAAGGTAAATTATAGCAATGTGAAACATCAACTTTCATTAGGAGAGATAATAAATGTTATAGATGGAAATTCTACTTCATTTGTCTTGATCATCATTCTGTCCATGCATCTGAAATTTTCATATGTCATAAATAGACAATTATATTATTACATAGAAATAAAAATAATTTAAACTACATAATATATTATAATTATCATATTACTTATATCACTATTTATCATATGCACTTAGTAGTTATTAAAAAATTCTCAAAAGTTAAAAATGAGAAAATTTGTAAAGAATTAAAGTTGTGCCACAATTATAGATAATTTTCAGTTTCTTATAGTATATGAAGAGTCCAGGTTAAATATTTGTACCCAATTGTAAATTTAATTTGTAAGATTAATATTGGGTGCTTAGTATACATCACTCAATTAAAAAGTGTGCAATACAATGTTTTCACAAAAACTTAAGCACCAAAATGTAAATGTGAAATTTTATTCTGAAATTAACAAAATTTAACAAAATTAAAATGGAGACAGAATAATTCTCCATGTTGTGATAAAAGGATAGATTTAAGAAAGTGTTGCAGAAGAACATTGTTATGTTGTACACAATAAATTAATAGATTTCTGATAGTAATTTTAAGTTAGAGCAATTATATGAGAAAATATATAAAAATATGGGGAAAAGAACATTATTTTAGAAAATTTTTGTACCACAGTGCTAAGGGATTTGCTTGCTTTGTGATTTTGTTTGTTGAGAATTTTCAACAATATATTTTGTTCAGACATTTTCCTATCTCCTCGGTGTTCTTAGATCCTCCCCTATACTCCAACACTCCTAATTTCATATTTATTTGATATCTAAAACATACAAATAAACAACATCACCATCACCAACAACATCAAAACAAGTACACAAACACAAACAAGGTAGTGCAGTCCTACTTGTATTGGTCAGCTACTCCTGATAATGTGATCTTCCCTGGGATATGGTTGATAAACCTAATATAACTCAAGGGAGAGAACTAATTTTCCCGGTCTTACACTTATCAATTTTGCATGGCTTCTTGATTAGGAAGGAAACTTAGTGCCATACTGGGATTATGTCTGACTTGAGTTTATATAATTGTATGTGGCTGTCGCAGTCTTTGTGAGTTTGTATGTGCATCTATCTGTTTTATTGTGTCTGAAGAATGCTGTTTTATTGAATTCAACTAACACTCCTTGCTCTTACAGTCTTTCAACTACCCTTCTGCTGTATCTTTGATCGTTGACTGAAGGATTATCATACGTACATCAGATTAACTTTGATGACTACAAAGTTGCTAACTCTTTGCACGTCATCCTGCTGCTATCTACTGAAAGAAAAGCTTATCTAATAGAGTTGAACGATGCACTTATATATTGTATAGTATTATTCCATCAAGAGTCATTTTATTGAGCAGAATAAGAGTAATTGGTTTTCACCTAGGGCACTATCTAGTGACCTATTTAATTGCAAGTTCTTAGCCTTATTAACAGTGCCAGGAGGGAGAAACTAGTACATAAGCAACATTTCCCCATGGCCCCTGTATCAGTTCCATGCTCCGGTTTCTGGCTCAGTTTGTGTTCCAGCCTTGACTTCCTCAGTGCACTGTGACTCAGGATATAATAATCAAATATACTCTTTCCTCCCAAGTTGATTTCCATCATGGTGTTTCATCACAGTAATAGTAACCTTAATAAAAATCAAATAGGAAATAAATAGAAGGCTCAGAGGAAGAAGGATTGTATTAAAACAATGCAAATTAAGAACCAAAGAAAAATCAAAAATATCAAAAGTATTGATATTCAATACTTTTTCTGTTAATATACAACTTAAGCTGGATATGAACACAAAGCAACCCTTCTTCCTAATCCTCAGAAATGATGGAATTATGTCTGTGGGACACTATACCTAATTTCAAAAATAACTTCTTTACTAAACCAAATTTAGCTTTTTATTTAAAAAATTTCAAAGTAAGAAAGGGAAATTTTCTCTAACAGTATCATATCAAAATTAAAGAAGAATTTGTTGGCATCTTGTTCAAACACACTTCAACTTTTTGGGAAATTTTAAATATGGAAGAGACATAAAAGAAAATTATAATAAATCTTATCATTTGAGATGCAATGTGGCAGGAATGATTTTAAGAAATGTTTCCAGAGTTTGAAAGGCACATAGAAAAATTCTAAAACAAGGAAAAGATTCAGAGAGGAGAGTAAGCAAAAGGGGGAGACAGAGAAACAGAGATTTAACTAGAATAGCTATTTTTTTTTGTTAAAAATGACATATACATATTAATTAGCACTTTAGGTTGTAAATTTTCAAAATAAAAATAAAAGTGTATAAAACCTCTTTGTACAATGGCACAAGAGCAAGCAGTTAAATTAGGGGTATTTATAAAAGAATCTGTAAATAGCATTAGCAATTCTTTGTAACAAAAATAAACCAAGATACACTACAAAAAGAGTTGGCAGGGCAACGGCATTTGCATCTCATTTCAGACATTTAAAGCTAGGATGTCCACTCTGTTGGTTCCCTCATTTGAATCTCTCGTCCTTTAGTTAGTGATCTCTATTTCTGTTAAGATAAAGTGTGTTCTTTGACTTTCCAAACCATAAATCCTTAAATATTTCTCATTTTCCTTCTCTCAGAACCCCACTAAATTAAGTTTCTATGTCAGTGATACTGTTGCTCTAACAGATATTGAATCTAAACACTTCTCACCTTAGCCTTGTTAACCTCTTCATCTACTCAGTCCTTGTGTAGTATCCATGCATGCGTCTTTGCTTAATGAAAGCTTCACAGTGATTTTTCTTATAAATTGTAATAGATTATGACACAAACTTTTTCAAAGTCCTCTGCTTCTATTTTTCTGGCTCAAAACACTAAAATCTGTTAAACATCTTCGAAAAAAAACCAAACGACTGTCCTTGTTTTATCTGTCTTCTTCTCTGCCCCTCCCACTTACAAAAGATCTTAGTTCCTATTTTTATTCTAGGAACACTTCTGACTCTGCTTCTCTATTCTAGGAGTTTTCTATGCCTGGGATACTCTATTTGAAGGAGGTTCACAGGGTAATGCTCGACTTCTTTTACTTTGTGTTTAAATAGACAATTCTCAGGAATGCTTACTACAATGCATGACGTTCTCTACTTCTACTCCAAATGTCTCTTCTTGTTCTTTTTATTTTAATACAACTAGAAATTTTGATTACATTACATAAATTATGAATTGTCTTTTAATTATGTTTATTTTGGGTTCAATCATTATTGGTATATTATATTTATAAACAAAGAGACTGTTTACTATATTTAAAATTCTCAACTTCTTCTTTCCTGAGCCACAAACATTACCCATTACACACTATAGTGTGTTGTAGCATGAGTTCTACTAGGTCTTGATGATAAAAGCCTAGAGTCAGATATAGAAAATGGTGAGAGATCAGAGAGATGAAGGAGCAGACCACAGCCAACTTACCTATCCAAATTCCAAGCCAAAAAGAGACTGAGCTACTGTCTCCTCCCACCTTATTACTCCTCTCTCTTTCCAGCCATGCACTTCCTTTTTGTCTGTGCAGACCTCCAGAACTCTATACTTATCTAGTGGCTAGACCTGCCCTCTGAGCTTCTGGGAAGCTTAATTTGTACCAACAAGATATATCCACATAGTGTCAATAAATATAGTTAAATTAATGTTGATTCATCAGTTTCTTTTTATTTATCAAATAATGTGAAACTTTCAAGTAAATCCTTGAAAACTATTGTTTAGAACTCAGGAAATTAGTCATAGCTGGAGAAAAAATTGTGAGTAATTGATCATTATTCAGATTTTATACAATGGAACTACAAACAAGACAAAAATCTCCAAACTGATTAAAGTAGAGAGACTATGGGAATTAAAGGAAAAACTGAAAAAAATCATATATTATGAGATAATACAGGAATTACCAAACTTAGTTTTAAAGTATTAAACAGTTATTTGCCATTTAAAGAATTACTTTACACCAAACTATTTTCACAGGTTATATTTATCTCCTAAAGAATAGATTAGCAAAATCTTATTGCTAAATATGTAAATCTGTATTTTTCAGTAGTATTCCAAGTAATTGTGAATGTTCATCCTACCAACTTTTTAAAACATCTTTGCATAATAATACTCATAAAGATGTCTTGGAACTCAGAATTAACTAAAATAAATATGAAGGTCAGTTTCTATTGATACTTTATTTTAGAAATGTTCTCATTCATGAGAAATTGTTGATACCTAAAAAATATTAAATACTTCAGAGGCAGCAAATTAAATACTCAGATATTTATATTTAGGTAGACAAGGTAAAATGTAAAAGATATTCCAAAGGGTAAATGTGTGTATGTCTCCAGGAATTGAAGAAATGAGGTACTGGGCATGTTTTAAGATTTGATTTTCATTTTGGAAATTATGTGTGTGTGCTTATTTGTGTATGTGTTGTGAGTGAACTAGTGATGCATATTAAGAGAGCGCTGAATCTTCCAGAGTAGTGTTTACAGGATGTCATAATGATGGATATACACAACTCTTTTTTAATTTTTGGAATTATTTTTCATGAAATTATAGTATTTTATTATATGTATTCTCCTTACAAGCTTTTCCATTTCCAGGTTTGTACATTCTGTACCATTTCCTACTCATGACCTAGATTTATTATTCTCTCTCTGTTTCTGCCTTTCACTCTCTCTTACACACACACACACACACACACACACACACACACACACACACACACGGCTCTGGCTCTGTTTCTTTGCAGGGATTATTGTCTGCTCTGGATCACAAGGGTGGAGGGTACAGAAGCAGGGAAAGGTTTGGATGGTGGTGGGTAC
>PVIU01020738.1:0-33307 GCA_004026605.1 Ondatra zibethicus | reverse complement strand
CTCTCCCCAGTCCTTCCCTTCTCCCTTCTACTTCTCTCTCCCCTTTCCCCATTCCCACCCCTACCCCTACCCTTACCCCTATCCCCACCCCCGTGCTCCCAACTTTTGCCTGACGATCTTGTTTGCTAACAATTTCCAGGAGGATCTATATATGTTTTTCTTTGGGTTCATCTTGCTATTTGGCTTCTCTAGGCTTGTGAGCTATAGGCTTAATGTCCTTTGTTTATGGCTAGAGTCCACTAATGAGTGAGTACATACCATAATCATCGTTTTGGGTTTGGGTTATCTCACTAAGGATAGTGTTTTCTATTTCCATCCATTTGGATGTAAAATTTAAGATGTCATTGTTTTGTACCACTGAGTAGAATACTAATGTGTATATATTCCACACTTTCTTTATCCATTCTTCCATTGAGGGGCACCTAGGTTGTTTCCAGGTTCTGGCTATTACAAATAATGCTGCTATGAACATAGTTGCACAAATGCTTTTGTAGTATGGTTGGGCATCTCTTGGGCATATTCCCAAGAGTGGTATTGCTGGATCCTGAGGTAGGTTGATTCCCAATTTCCTGAGAAACCGCCACACTGATTTCCAAAGTGGTTGCACAAGTTTGCATTCTCACCAGCAATGGATGAGTGTTCCCCTTATTCCACATCCTCTCCAGCATAGGCTATCATTGGTGTTTTTGATTTTAGCCATTCTGACAGGAGTAAGATGGTATCTCAAAGTTGTTTTGATTTGCATTTCCCTGATTGCTAAGGAATTTGAACACGACTTTAAGTATCTTTTGGCCATTTGAACTTCTTCTGTTGAGAATTCTCTGTTCTGATCATTACCCCACTTTTTAATTGGGTTATTTAGAATTTTAATGTCTAGTTTCTTGAGTTCTTTGTATATTTTGGAGATCAGACTTTGTCTGATGTGGGGTTACTGAAGATCTTCTCCCATTCAGTAGTATGCCTTTTTGTCTTAATGACTGTGTCTTTTGCTTTACAGAAGCTTCTCAGATTCAGGAGGTCCCATTTATTCATTGTTGCTCTTATTGTCTGTGCCATTGGGATTTTACATAGGAAGTGGTCTCCTGTACACATGTATTGCAGGCTACTTCCCACTTTCTCTTCTTTCAGGTTTAGTGTGGTCAGATTTATATTGAGGTCTTTAATCCATTTGGACTTGAGTTTTGTGCATGGTGATAGATAAGGATCTATTTTCATTCTCCTACAGGTTGACATACAGTAATGCCAGCACCATTTGTTAAAGATGCTTTCATTCTTCCATTGTATAATTTTAGCTTCTTTGTCAAATATGAGGTGTTCATAGGTTTGTGGATTAATATCCGGGTCTTCAATTCAATTCCATTGGTCAATGTCTCTGTTTTTATGCCAACACCAAGCTGTTTTCATTACTGTACCTCTGTAATAGAGTTTGAAGTCAGGGATGGTATTGTCTCCGGAAGTTCCTTTATTGTATAGGATTGTTTTGGCTATCCTGGACTTTTTGTTTTTCCATATAAAGTTAGTTATTGTTCTCTCAAGGTCTGTGAAGAATTTTGTTGGGATTTTGATGGGGATTGAATTGAATCTATAGATTGCATTTGGTAGAATTGCCATTTTTACTATATCGATCCTACCAATCCAGGAGCATGGGAGATCCTTCCATTTTCTGATATCCTCTTCAATTTCTTTCTTCAAGGTCTTAAAGTTCTTGTCAAATCAATCTTTTACTTCCTTGGTTAGTATTACCCCAAGATACTTTATGCTATTTGTGGCTGTCGTGAAAAGTGATGTTTCTCTGATTTCCCTTTCTGTTTCTTTATCCTTTGTGTATAGGAGAGCTACTGATTTTTTTTGAGTTGATCTTGTATCCTGTCACATCACTGAAGGTATTTATCAGCTCTAGAATTTCTTTGGTAGCATTTTTGGGGTCACTTATGTACACTATCATATCATCTGCAATTAACGAAAGTTTGACTTCTTCTTTTCCAATTCGAATCCCATTGATCTCATGTTGTCTTATAGCTATTGCTAGAACTTCAAACACTATATTGAAGAGATATGGAGAGAGTGGACAGCCTTGTCTTGTTCCTGATTTTAGTGGAATCGCTTTGATTTTCTCTCCATTTAATTTGATGTTACTGTCGGCTTGCTATATATTGCTTTTATTATATTTAGATATGATCCTTGTATCCCTAATCTCTCCAAGACCTTTATCATGAAGGGTTGTTGAATTTTGTCAAATGCTTTTTCAGCATCTAATGAAATGATCATATGTTTTTTTCTTTCAGTTTATTTATATGATGGATTACATTGATAGATTTCCATATGTTGAACCAGTCCTGCATCTCTGGGATGAAGCCTACTTGATCATAACGGATGATTTTTTTTAATGTGTTCTTGGATTCTGTTTGCTAGTATTTTATTGAGAATTTTTGCATCGATGTTCATGAATGAGACTGGTCTGTAATTCTCTTTCTTGGTTGTGTCTTTGTATGGTTTTGGTATCAGGGTAACTGTAGCTTCATAAAAAGAGTTTGGCAATGACTCTTCTGTTTCTATTATGTGAAACACATTAAGGAATATAGGTTTTAGCTCTTCTTGGAAGGTCTGGTAGAATTATTTATTAAAACCATCTGGTCCTGGCCTTTTTTTTTCCCTCACGACTTGTAGGTCTATTTAAATTGTACACCTGGTCTTATTTTAATTTTGGCATATGGTATTTATCTAAAAAACTGTCCATTTCTTTTACATTTTCCAATTTTGTGGCAAGACCTAATAATTCTCTGAATTTCCTCAGTGTCTGTTGTTATATCCCCCTTTTCATTTCTGATCTTGTTAATTTGAGTGTTCTCTCCCTGCCTTTTGATTGACTTGGATAGGGGTTTGTAGATCTTGTTGATTTTCTCAAGGAACCAGCTCTTTGTTTCATTGATTCTTTGGATTGTTTTCTGTGTCTCTATTTTGTTGATTTCAGCCCTCAGTTTGATTAGTTCCAGTCTTCTACTTCTCCTGGGTGAGTCTGCTTCTTTTTTTTCTAGAGCTTTCAGGTGTGCTGTTAAGTCACTAATGTGTGCTTTCTCCATTTTCTTTATGTGGGTACTAAGTGATATGAACTTTCCTCTTAGCAATACTTTCATATTGTCCTATAGGTTTGGGTACATTGTGCCTTTATTTTCGTTGAATTCTAGGAAGACTTTAATTTCTTTCTTTATTTCTTCCTTGACCCAGGAGTGGTTCAGTAGTTGAGTGTTCAGTTTCCATGAGTTTGTAGGATTTCTGGGGGTAGAATTGTTGGTAAATTCTAACTTTACTCCATGGTGGTCCGATAAGACACAGGTGGTTACTCCAATTTTTTTGTATCTGTGGATGTTTGCTTTGTTACCGAGTATGTGATCAATTTTTGAGATGGTACCATGAGATGCTGAGAAGAAGGTATATTCTTTCCTGTTTGGGTGGAATGTTCTATAGATATCTATTAAGTCCATTCGATTCATTACCTCCATTAGTTCTAATATTTCTCTGTTAAGTTTCTGTGTGGTTGACTTGTGCATTGGTGAGAGAGGACTGTTGAAATTTCCTACTATTTGTGTGCTGTTTGGTGTGTGCTTTGAGTTCTAGTAACTTTTCTTTTACATATGTGGGTGCTTTTATATTAGGGGCATAGATATTCAGGATTGAGACTTCATCCTAATGGATTATTCCTGTTAAGAGTATAAAGTGTCCATCTCCATCTCTTCTGATTGATTTTAGTTTGAAGTCGATTTTTTTCGATATTAGTATAGCCACACCTGCTTGTTTCTTAGGGCCGTTTGATTGAAAAACCTTTTCCCAACCCTTTCCTCTGAGATAATATCTGTCATTGTGGTTGAGGTGTGTTTCCTGTAAACAGCAGATTGTTGGATCCTGTTTTTGTATTCATTCTCTTAACCTGTGCCTTCTTATTGATGTATTGAGTCCATTGATATTAAGCGTTATTAATGACCAGTGGTTGTTAACTCTGGTTATTTTCTTTGGTGGTAGAGTTTGTGTGTTTCCCTTCTTTGAGTTGTACTGGTGGAGGGTTGTGACATGTCTGTGTTATTACGTGTGTTGTTTGCTTCCTTTTGTTGTGGTTTTCCTTCTAGTACTTTCTGTAAGTCCGGGCTTGTGGCTACGTATTGCTTAAATTTGTTTTTATTCTGGAGTATCTTGTTTTCTCCATCGATGGTGAAAGAAAACTTTTCTGGGTATAGTAGTCTGGGCTTGCATCCATGGTCTCTTAATGTCTGCAGCACATCTATCCAAGACCTTCTGGCTTTCATGGTTTCCATAGAGTAGTCAGCTGTTATTCTCATGGGTTTACCTTTAAATATTACTTGACCTTTTTCCTTTGTGGCTCTTAATATTCTTTCTTTATTCTGTATGTTTTGTGTTTTGATTATTATATGGCGAGGGGATGTTTTCTTTTGATCCAGTCTATTCAGTATTCTGCATTCTTCTTGTACCTTCACAGGAATATCCTTCTTTAGGTTGGGAAAGTTTTCTTCAATAATTTTGTTGAATATATTTTCTGGGCCTTTGAGCTGGAATTCTTCTCCTTCTTCTACCCCTATTATTCTTAGGTTTGGTCTTTTCATGGTTTCCCAGATTTCATGGATGTTTTGTGTTAAGAATTTGCTGGATTTGCTGTTTTCTTTGATCAATGAGTTTATTTTCTCTATCGTATCTTCAGTGTCTGAGATTCTTTCTTCTATCTCTTGTATTCTGTTGGTTATACTTGTCTCAGTAGTTCCTGTTCATTTACCCAGATTTTCCATATCCAGCCTTCCCTTGGTTTGTGATTTCTTCATTGCCTCCATTTCAGTTTTCAAGTCTTGAACTGTTTCCATTACCTGTTTGATTGCTTTTTCTTGGTTTTCTAGGGTATCTTTGAGGGATTTATTCATTTCTCCTAACTTTTTGGTAGTCTTCTCATCCATTTCCAGGAGTACTTCACATCCTCTTTAATGGTCTCTATCAATTTCATAATGTTACGCTTAAAGTAAATTTCTTCTACTTCTTCTGTGTTAGGTTGTTCAAGTCTTCCTGTTGCATATTTGCTGGATCCTGGTGTTATCACGTTGCTTTTCAGGTTGTTGGAGGAATTCTTGCATTGGCGCCTGCCCATCTCTTCCTTCGACCATGGTCAGGAGAGTCTCGGTGGCTTGGTCTGATTTTTGTTGTGGCTAATTGTTACTTGGGGATTTTTCTTGTTCTGCCCTCTCTTAGGTTTCCTTAGCACTGGAGTTGGCTTTCAGATCCCCTCCTCCCTAAGTAGGCTTTGGTGGTGGACCTAAGGACCCCCTCTGGATGGATCTGCTGGTACTGGATCAGGGCTACTTGCTGGCTAAGGCCCTCACAGACAAAAGGGCGGGCTTGGTTGAAGAAGCCCGCTCTGTGGAACAAAGAAACCCCTGCAATCTTGCACTCACCACTTTTTCCCCAGAGCCTCAGCCCTGAAGCAAGCTGAGATCAGGGACCCTAGGACCCCACAGATGGAAAGGGGTACTTGGGGGCAAGCTGGGGTGGGATAAGCAGAGAAGCCAGTAGAGAGGGGGGAAGCCATGCTGAATGGCCAGAAAGTTTAGGGGATTGGAGGGACCCTGTACTTCCTTACTGGGGCATCTGGGTGGCTGGGGGGGATCCACTTACCCCTCCTGATGGATCTGCTGGTACTGGATCAGGGCCACTTGCTGGCCACAGACCTCGCAGACAAAAGGGCAGGCTTGGTAGAAGAAGCCCTCTCCGTGGAACAAAGAAACCCCTGGAGGCTTATACTCACCACTTTTCCCCCTCATAGCAGAATATTAAACAATCTTTAAACAACTGTGCAGTAAAGGCGGACAATGGCCTCAAAACGTAAACAGTGTATAGATATCTTGATCAGAAGTAGAAATATATAATGCAATATGATAAATATATCCTAAAATTGTATCAATATACAAAATGTCTTAAACAGAGGTAGAAAGATGTATGCATACGTTCTGAGAAAATAACAGCATAGGTGTACAAATATTATAAACAGAAATAGGAGCATATTCAATATAATAAATATAATTTGAACTTGTATCAATATAAAACTCTATACCAATGTAAATTGTCCATAAAAAATAGCTCACAAGTATTCACTTTATCACTCACTATTATTAGTGTGAGTACATTCATACTAATCTACCTATTATCCCATTCAGTTTTCCCTCTTTTTTTGGTGTTATTTTTTTTAGATCTCTGGGCCTACATAATTTTCACCCCAACCCCTAACCCTATATGAGTAATAATCAACACCTAAATGGTGTCCCTAATCGTGAGGACAAACTTTATTGGGAGAGAGGACGTCTTCTAGAATTGCTTCTAGCTGTTATGGGGGCAATGTTCTTTCTATGGGATCCTGTAAAAGCAAAATGATGGTTAAATTTCAAGATTGATGTTTTGTATAATTGCAAATGGTCTCTGAGTAGTCTATAGAGTTTTTTGTGCCTTTTTTTGAAGTTCTTATTTGGAGTTCTGGCCAGAATTTTGTCAGAAGGTGCACCATTTCCACAGCTGTTACCCAAAAGCCAGTCTCACAGTGGCACTATCAGCATTATGACATCATATCAACCAGGTGGAGTCATTGTTGTGGGGCCCCATGTTCTTCCTGGAAGCTTCAAAAATTACTGCAGGAAAATCTACTGTTCATTGTTGAAAACTTAATCATTATTCATATAGGCATATATTCAATGAAAGATACAATATACACAAAATGGGCATGGAGAAAAGTAAAATATTTCCTTAAAATCTATGTTGTTTCTGTCCCATACCAGATGGCTCCTGACGTGAGACAGAAATTCTGAATTTTTCTTTTAAAAACATGCTTGGATGTAGAGAAGAATAGCCATTGCCCAATTCCAAAGCCTTATTTTTAATTAGATATGTAAACATGTCCAGATCATCAAATTTTACCTTGCACATGACACAGCATCATAAGTCAGATTTCTCTTTGCTTGTTGATTCTTCCTGGATAGCTATTTTTTTTCATGTCTAGGCATCTAGATGTCCAAGATCTCTCAACTCTTTGAAGATGAGTATTTTCCTGCAAAGACAAGAACAGAACCCAGCCCCAACCCTTATGAGGTTTTATTACTACCTGTATGATTGTCACCTCTGTGGATGAGCTGGCATTTCTCTTTCTCAAGAGGTTTCTCTTTTTCAAGCTGAATCTATATTAATTCTGATGGTATCCACAGGTTTTCTTCTCCTGTGGAAAACCCCTTCCCCAACATAACACATCTCCTGATTTCCATTGTGAGGTAAACACGTCCTTGAAATATACTGGCTGATTTAATTTAGAAGTTTTTTTTTTCTATTATCCAATGTCTCTCCACTGCCATTGTTCTTTTCTCATTAGCGTCAAGAAAATTCAAGGTTAATAAAGTATTATGCAATCTATTTCTGAGGGTATTTTCCATCCCTTTCTGTTTGTTTAGCATATCATTTATAGTTTAATTAGACCTTTCTAAAACTGACTGACCTGTAGGATTGTTTGGTATACCTGTAATATGCTTTATATTATAAAAAGCAAAAAAAAAAAAACTGTTTCATTTTCTTAGAGACATATGCTGGATCATTGTCTGTTTTTATTTGTGCAGGTATACCCATAATGGCCATAACTTCTAATAAATGTGTGATTACTGAATCAGCCTTTTCTGAGCTCAAGGCAGTTGCTCATTGAAAGCCCCAATAAGTGTCAATGGTGTGGTGTACATATTTTAATTTTCCAAATTATGTAAAGTGGAACACATCCATCTGCCATATCTCACTCCTTTTAGTACCCTTTGGGTTACTCCCTGCAGGTAATGATGTTTGGTTATAGAAAGAGCAAGTAGGACATCTCTTTATAATCTCCTTAGCTTGTTGCCATGTAATAGAAAACTCTTTAAATCTTTGCTGTTGACATGATGTTTCTTGTGAAGTTCTGAGGCCTTCAGCATACTTCCAATCAATAATTGATCAATTTCTGCATTACCTTGTGCTAGAAAACTTGGCAGACTTATATGGGATTGGGTGTATGTTAATGTATATGGGACAAAGCCTATTCCTGATTATTTCTTGAACTTGAATGAATGCTGGTATAAATTCAGCAGTTTCAACATGCAACACAGCTCTTTCTGCATACTGTGAATCAGTAACTATTATGAGAGATTCTTTAAAATTCCTTAGTGCCCTGAGAATATCATACAACTCTGCTTTTTAGACAGAATTATAAGGGCCTTGTTCCACCTTACTTAATTCTTCTCATTTGTAACCTGCCTTTCCTGATTTATTTGTATCAGTATAAAATGTATGGGCTCCAGTTATTGGAGCATCATGTATAATTTGGGGAAGAATCCACGTAGTTCTCTTTATAAGGTTAATTCTATCACTTTTGGGATAATTGATACCAATTTCTCCCAAAATATTAGCACAAGCTCTTTACTATGGTTCATTGTCTTCCCACATTTTTTTAAAATTTCATCAGCAGTAAAAGGCACTATAATCTCTGCTGGGTCTATACCTGCTAGTTGATGAAGTCTCCATTTTCCTTTTATAATTAGTTCAGAGACTTTCTCCACATAAGTTTTTAATTTTTTACTTGGCTTATGTGGTAAAAAGATCCATTCTAAATTAATATCTTCCCTCTGCATAAAAATTACTGTAGGAGAAATTCTGAAAGGCAATATTACTAGAATACAATTAAGATTTGGATTCACTCTATCTACATGTGCCTCCTGTAATTTCTTCTCAACAATCATCAATACTTTTTTTCAGTTCAGCTGTTAATTCCTTGGAACTATTTAAGTCTTTGTCAACATCTAAGGTTTTGTTTAAATGATCTATTAGGTCAGGTGTTATCCCAACAGTCAGTCATGGACTGGAAATGTTTCCTAACAATCTTTGAAAGTCATCAAGAGTCCATAATTGGTCTCTCCTAATTTGTGCCTTTTGTGTTCTAATTTTCTGTAAACCTATTTTGTAACATAGGTAATTGACAGAATCTCCTTTTTGTATCTTTTTCAGGAGCAATTTGTAATCCTCATTTAGGTAAAACTTTCTTTACTTCTTCCAACATTCTTTCTAAAGTATCTGCATTTGAGTCAGATAAAAATGTCATTACAGACTTTGGAAATTGCTTACATATTATTCCCAATGGCTAACTTACAAAGTATTGGCACTGGGTGAGGCTATTGAGCATTCCCTGTGGGAGGATAGTCCACTGGTATCTCTTAGTAGGCTGGGAATTATTATAAGTAGGCACTGTGAAAGCAAATTTTTATCTGCCCTTTTCTTTTAAAGGTATAGTGAAGAAACAATCTTTTAAATAAATAACTATAGAAGGCCATTCTTTGGGTAATACAGAAGACAGAGAAATTCTAGATTGTAGAGGGCCCATAGGTTGAATAACCTTGTTGACCGCTCTTAGATCTGTCACCATTCTCCATTTTCTAGATTTCTTTTTAACAAATACGGTAGATTCTTTGATACGGCAGGCATCTAGTTGCACCCGTACCAGCTGTTCTAAAACATGTAGTTTGTTTTCTGTTAAAGGCCATTGTTTAACCCATATGAGTTTCTCAGTTAACCTTTTTAAAGGCAAGGCTATTAGTACCTCTAAAGGTTTGCTAGTTGCTTTGTGTTCTTGTATAGCAAGAATGGCTGGTGACCTTTGTTTCTAAAATCTTATAATATCCTTCCCAGTAACATGAGTTTTGGGGATGAAAGGACTGTTAATATGGGTATTCCATGACCCTATAAATTCACTGTAATATTAGTTACATATGACCTCAGCCTCCTTTCTGTCCTTCTGGCCCTGTGCATTCAACCCACCTCATGCTTTGTTTCACTTGAGATAGGGTTCCAATTCCTAGAAATTGAATATCTGCCTCTTGAAGAGGCCAATCTGGATGCCGAGATTCTGGAGTAATGATATTCACGTCCACACCTATGTCTAGTATTCCTTCAATTACAATGTCATTTATATGCACTCTTAGCTTTGGTCTTTGATCATTGATAGAAGTCTTCCAAAATATACATTTCCTATTTCCTACTGGAGTTTTTGATTCATCCTCCATGTCTATTCCATTGTCCATAATATTTTTTTTTTACAGTAGGCACTGGATTGTTTAATTTTCCTGGTGAGACATGTTCTTCACAGTGACTGGGAATGACTGGACCTTGTTTGATATGGGAGCCTGTTAGAGGCTCCCCCAAGGAGTTTCCAGTGGTATTGGGTTGCCTTGTCTGTGTTTTGTTGACCTACATTCATTGGTCCAATGTCAGCCTTTGCCATACCTCCTACATATACCAGAAGACTGAGTCCTCCTATTCTTTTCATCCCTAGAGGCAACATTATTCCTAGTAATTCCTTGTCTATATTCCCTTCTTAGATGTCCTATTTTACCACAATTAAAACATTTGGCATTTTGGTGTCTCCTCATACCATTGGAAGTTGCTTCTCCTACCCAAGCCTCAGTACTATAGTAAAATGTTTCAACATTCATTGTATGCAATATCCATTCATCTATGGGTTCTGATCTGGCCTTTAAAGGCCCAAGGATCTTCTTATATTCTAAGTTGGCATTTTCAAAAGCCAAAGATTCAATAAGTGCATGTCTAGCTTCAGGGACTGTCACTTCTATTTGTACAGCCTTAGTTAATCTTTGTAAGAAGTCACTAAAGCATTCTTTCTGACTCTGTTTAACCATAATATATGATTCAATTCTCTTTACTGGTTTCTGAATCCTGTCCCAAGCATTTAAGGAAGCTTGCTACATAAGGACAAGGTGTATTTATTGTAGTGGCCCTGTTCCTGAGGATGAGAGTAATGACCCTTACCAAGAATTTGGTGTTGGGAAGTCTCAAATCCTTTTGGTTTCCCTTGTTGTTCTAAAATTTTTGCCTCTTCTCTCCAATAACATTTCCAAAGCAGTTGGGGTACATCTTCTAGGACCACTGAGACTAATTGAAGCCAATCGTGTGGGGTAGCCTTAGTACTTGAAGCCCACATTTTCACCATGACAAAAGGTGAATGTAGCCCTTAAGAAACTATTGACTCTTTAATTTATTTTAGATTGCTTATACATATTGTTTCTCATGCATATTCTTTGACTACCTTAGGGTACTTTGTGCCAGATGGTCTTTCTGAGGAAATTACTGGATATTCAGTTAAAACTCTGTGTAAGTCATCCCAGGGTCTGGCATGTACTGATAAGGCTAAATCCTGTCCTTGTACCTTCTGTCCTTGATCACCAATTTCAATAAATTCTTCAATCTTTTCAATTCTTTTTACTACTACCTTTTGTGATGTCTGAATCTCTTTTCCAGTGTTCTGTTCTAATGCCCTCACTGAGGATTCCAAGGTATAAAACTTGTCCAGTAAAGATAATGTCTCATCCTTGGACATAGTTTTGATTGTGTGCCTATTACCTTCCTGGAGAGATATCTTATCCATTATTCTATCATAAGTTTTCAACAGATTCTGATTGTTAAATTCAACAGCACAAATTCTTTGAGATAATTTTGTCAAATGGATCTTCTCAACTAGCTGTTCATTATTAGTCTGTAAAGACTATTATTTCTAAAAGTGCCTCATTCTTAGTCATATTATCAAACCACCTTTAATGAGATAATATGAAAAACAAAACTAATTCCTAGAATCAAATAAAGGGATGTAGAAGGAAAATCACATAAACTTTGTAGAATACCATTCATAGTATAAGCAAAATAATTATTGAACTCCTGGATAGTTATGTTACCAGTAATTTTTGTAGTTTTTCAAGTCTTACCTGTCATAAGGCAATTACAATGAATTGGAGTAGGTATAATAATCGTTATTGGCCAGCAGGTTTCACAGTTGCAGCCACGTGGCTGGGAGATGCTAGCAGCAGTGAACAGCACATGTTGGTTACTTAGGTACTGAAAAAATCCTTTGTTTAACAAATTAAGAGCAGTTATTAAGGCAATCAAGTGATTCTGAGTTGGGGCCCAAGAAAAAGAGAAAACCCAATTTTGGGCGCCAGATGATGACTGAAGTTACAAAATAATCCCACACTAGTTCAGAACTACATACAATAAAGGGTTATTTATTTTGGGGTAGACTCACAGTCCTCTACACGAACAGGGAACAGGAACCAAATTTAGCAGCCAGAATAGAGAGCCTGAAGCAAGAGAGTGAGCATACGCTTTACAGCTGCATTTATAGTATAAGAGACCATGCCCAAATGGGCTGGTATCTTAAAGGCTATTGGCTGAGGGAACTCTCACAGCAGGGAGGTTGTGGTCGCTATATATTGTATGACAAAGAGTAAATTAAAAGACAATAGGTGAAAAAGTAATCAGGGAATTTAAAGAAGATACAAAGAAACAGCTCAAACTAAAAAGAATAAATGCCTGAGAGATGCCCAAGAAAACACAAAGATAAAGTTTATGGAAATGACTAAGACAATCCAGGACTGGCTAGTTTTATGTCAGCTTGACACAAACTAAAGTCATCTGAGAGGAAGGAATCTCAACTAAGAAAATGCCTACATAACATTGGGCTGTAATACAGTCAATAGAGCATTTTCTTAATTAGTGATTAATAGGGGATGGCACAGCCCATTGTAGGGGGTGCCATCTCTGGGCTTGTAGTCCTGGGTTCTATAAGAAAGTAGATTTTTCATTACATTAATATATCCTGATTACAGTTTCCCCCCCTTTACCCTCCTAGTTCCTTCCCACCTCCTCTCCCATCTAGATCCACTCTTTTTGTTTTTCATTAAAAACCTAACAGGCTCCTAGGATAATAATAAAATACAAACGAACAGAAGGAAAAGAGACCAAGAAAAGATACAAGAAATAGCTATAGATGCAGATATTCATTCATTCACACACTTAGGAACCCATAAAAACATAAAAGTGGAAGCCATAATATATATTCAGAGGACCTGTAAGAGAGAGAGAGAGAGAGAGAGAGAGAGAGAGAGAGAGAGAGAGAATTAAAAAATAGAAGCCCTGACATAACATTATAAGATAAGGAACCCCCCTCAAAAATGCTATTGAGTTCATTCTCTGTTGACCATTTCTGTAGGTCATCTACTACTGCACGCAGCCTGCCCTTAAGAATAGTTTGTTTCCCCAGTGACACTCCCCTTGGAAGAAACTAAATTTTCATTTGCAAGTGGTTATCAATTGGAGATTGCTTATGAGTTAGAGGTGGAGATATATGTCCATTTCTCCTTTCTGCTCTAGAGCCCCATCTGGTGCAGATCCATGCAAATTATGTGAGTTAATATACATGCTAATCTTGATGACTCAGAGATCTTTGTTTTCTCTGGCTCTTCCATTCTTAATGCCTCCTCTTCTATGGTGGGGGATTCCCTGAGCCCTGAGGGAAGATTTTTGGTGGAGAAACATCCAATGCAGGGCTGAGTATTCCAAGGTTCCTCATTCTCTGCATAATGTCTGACTGTGGGTCACTGTATTCATTCCCATCTGCTGTAGGAGAAAGCTTCATTAATGGTGGCTGAACAAGATCCTGATCTTTATGTGTATAACAGAATGTCATTAGGAGTCATTTTATTGCTATATTCTTTTAGTACTACATTAGTATTTGGGTTTCCCTTAGATCACTGGGCTATCTAGCCTCAGAAAACCAAATCTTTGAATTACAGGCTTAGGTAAAGAAGAAAAATCCCAAGTCAATGACAGAGCAGATCTTAAAATGACTATGAAGAATACTTTCTCAAACTAAGGAAATATATAACCATACATGCACAAGAAGCACACATAATGCCAAATAGATAATAGCAGAAAAGAAAATCTCCATGGAATATTATGTTATAGTAAAAACACTAAGTATATACAACAAAGAATGTATTTGAATACTGTGAGAGAAAACACATAAGACATATATAAAGGAAAATCCACAAAATAACAGCTGATTTCTCAATGGGAACTTTTAAAGACAGAGCTTGGAGCACTGCATTTCAAGTCCTAAAAGACAATGAAGACCAATCTAGACTAATCTATCCAGCAAACCTATGCACCATAGTTTAAGGGAAAAAACATCCATTCCAGAGTATAAACAACCTAATAATTTTATAACCAATAAATCAAACCTAAAGAAATAAAGGAAGCAATATTTCTGGATGAAGAGAAGAATAAAAGTCAAGAGACTATAGAAAGTAAAATGAAGCTATAATTACTGAAATCCAAAGTACCAGAGAGCATAAACAACAGCAAAAGTCAACAAAATACTAACAACAATTAACACACAGTAATTAATGGCCTCAGTTCCCCAATCCAAAGATAAATATTCATTGAATGGATCAAGAAATGAAATCCATCTATTTCTTGTCTACAAGAAACACAAGTTAGCTTTAAAAATAAGAACTAATCTAGAATAAAAATATGGAAAAAAGTACTCTGTTTCCTGCTCTAGAGGTGGTGGAACCTGGGAAAATGGAGCCTAAAAATGAGGCATAAATACTTAACTTTATTCAGAGCATCAGACAGTTTATACCCTGAGGGTTAAGAAAGGTCACCTGAATAAAATTCTAATGAGTTTGAACTATATATAATCACAAGAACAAGCTGTATGTGGCAAAAATATATTTTTCCATAGAGGCACATAAAAAATAACAATAGCTAGTTGCAATGAATAATCTGAAATAAACTCACTCCTATCTGGTATACCTGGGAGAAGTATGAAAACATGTTCCAAGAACAATGCCATGTTTTTGAAAAAGCTGAGGTCACAAGATTCTTGTCTGTTTTCTTAGAGTTTTCTCACAGTCACTCAGAAGTCTTCTCACACAACTTCGTTTTTTAACCATGTTCTAAAAGTACTCCAATCAAAAAGGACAAGAAATCAAGCAAGCATCAATATTCTAACATATAACAAATTAGACTTCAAACTAAAACTAATCAGATGAGATAAAGAGGGACACTTCATTCCAATCAAAGGAACAGTTAGCCAAGAAGACACTGATATCCTAAATATATATGCACCAAACTCTGGTGCACCCAATTTCATAAATTATGTACTATTGCAAATCAATACACAGATCAGCATTAACCCATTAATATTAGATGATTTTAACATCCAACTTTCTACAATAGACAAGTCATCTGGACTGAAAAATAGAGAAACAACAGAATTAAATGATACTATACATTAAACGGACTTGATACCTACAGAATCACTCAAACACCCAAGAATAGACATTCTTTCAGCAGCACTCTGAAGCCTCTCTAAAACAAACCACATTCTGGAACACACACACACACACACACACACACAACTTTAAAAATCCAAAAAGATTTAAATTGTTTCCTATTCCCTATCTGACCACAATGAAGTAAATTTAAAACTTAACAGCAAACATATTGCTAATAAATACACAAACTCATGGCAAGTAAACAGCTTATTATTGAATGATGACTGCATCAAAGAAGAAATCAAGAAAGAAATTTTTAAAAATTCCTGAAACTAAATGAAAACACAACAAAATTTCTGCGATACATCCCCTATGAAGGAAATTTTTAGCTCTACACTAAAATTTTTAGTAAATTTTATTACACTAAAAATTTAAATAGCACATAAATTATGTGATGATACAACTCAAAAATTTGAAAAAAATACAAGAACAAACTAAATCCAAGCCCAGCTGACAGCAAGAAATAATAAAAATCAGAACAGAAATTAATGAAACAGTACAAAGAATGAAGGAACTGAAGAGTTGGTTTTTTGAGAAGATAAACAAGTTTGGCAGACCCTTGGTTCAACTAACCAAAAGAAAGAAAAAGAGTTTGACTTCTTCTTTTCCAATTTGTATCCCCTTGATCTCTCTTTGGTGTCTTATTGCTCTAGCTAGGACCTCAAGAACTATATTGAATAGATATGGAGAGAGTGGACATCCTTGTCTTGTTCCTGATTTCAGTGGAATCGCTGGGAGTTTCTCTCCATTTAGTTTGATGTTGGCTGTTGGCTTGCTGTATGTTGCCTTAATTATGTTTAGGTATGTTCCTTGTATCCCTGCTCTCTCTAAGACTTTTATCATGAAGGGATGTTGTTCAACATCCTTAGTCATCAGAGAAATGCAAATCAAAACAACTCTTAGATTACATCTTACACCTGTAAGAATGGCCAAGATCAAAAACACTGATGACAACTTATGCTGGAGAGGCTGTGGAGAAAAGGGAACACTTCTGCATTGCTGGTGGGAATGCAAGCTGGTACAGCCCCTATGCATGTCAGTGTGGCAATTTCTCAGAAAATTAGGAAACAACCTTCCTCAAGACCCAGTAATACCACTTTTGGGTATATATCCAAAAGGTGCTCAATCGTGCCACAAGGACATGTGCTCAACTATGTTCATAGCAGCTTTATTTGTCATAGCCAGAAACTGGAAACAACCTAAATGCCCCTCGATCAAAGAATGGATAAAAAAAAAATGGTACATTTACACAATGGAGTACTACACAGCAGAAAAAAATAACGACAGCCTGAATTTTGCAGGAAAATGGATGGAACTAGAAAGCATTATTTTGAGTGAGGTAACCCAGACACAGAAAGACAATTATCACATGTACTCACTCATAGGTGGTTTTAAACATAAGGCAAAGAAAACCAGCTTACAAACCACAATCCCAGAGAATTTAGACAACAATACAGACACTAAGAGAGACTTACATAGATCTAATCTACGTGGGAAGTAGAAAGTATAAAAAGACAAGATCTCCTGAATAAATTGGGAGCATGAGGACCTTGGGGGAGGGTTGAAGGAGGGAGGGGAGTGGCATGGAGGGGAGCAGAGAAAAATGTAGAGCTCAATAAATATCATGGGAAAAAAAGAAAGAAAAAGAGAATACAAATTAGCAGAATCATAAATGAACATGGAAACATTACAATAGACACAAAAGACATTAAGAACACTTTAAGGCAATACTTTAAGAAGGTGTATTCCACTAAGTTGGAAAACCTAAACTATTCTTTGGCATATGTAAATGGAGGTTTCTCTCCCACCTTCCAGTTCCCAAATAACCACTCAGAGGCTTAATATTAATTATAAATGTTTGACTGATGGCTCAGGCTTATTACTATAATAGCTCTTACATTTAAATTACTCCATTTCTATTAATCTATGCATTGTCACGTGGCTGTGGTGTTGCCTCATTTTCTACATGTCTTGCTTCCTAGGTGGATGACTGGCATCTCTCAGACACTGCCCTTCTTCACCTGTATCTCTCCTTGGGTTTCTCACCTGGTACTATCCTGCCTTGCCATGGGCCAAAGCAGCTTTATTTATCAACCAACGAGAACAATACATATTCAGTGTACAGGATGCCATAGCAGTCATATGCTTAAAAGATCTGACCCACTCCACAGGTACCTGCACAGCCATGTTCATTGCTGCTCTATTCACAACAGCTAGGAAATGGAAACAACCTATGTCTTTCAACTGATGAATGGATAATGAAAATGTGGTACATATACACTATGGAATATTACTCAGCTGTAAAGAAAAATGAAGTCATGAACTTTTCAAGTAAATGGATGGAACTATAAAAGATAGCTCATACCCAGAGATACAAATGTAGCATGTTCTCTCTCATCTGAGGCTCCTTCGCTCCAAATCTTCAGGTGCAAATCCAAGAACCAAGAAAATGAAAAGGGACCATTGTTGGGATGGGACAGGGAAAGTAGAACAGCAGGGTACAAGGGATCTTATGGGAGAAATGGGAAAATGAGCTCTGTAATTAGGAGGGAGGAGAATATAATAACAGTAAAGGTGGGAATTATATTTAATTACCTACATAAAATACTTATAATGCAAATAAGTCATTGTATAAATATACTTGTATAGTTTAAATGAAGTTTCCCCATCTGGGTTGTTAATGCACAGTTCAAAAGCCAAAGACCATCTAAAAGAAACCCCAACAGCAGACATAAAATGTCCTCTTTTGAGTTGTTTGTCATTGTTTTCTAGGAGACTCCCAAAACCTCACAGACTATTATTGCTATTGGCCTTTATTTATCCCCAGAAGTGGAAGGTAAGTTCCAATCATTAGAGTCACCATATACTTCAAATACAGGGTTCAAAGGCCCCTGAGCTGGAACTGATCTAAAGACCAATAGCTTCATGCACCATGCAAGCTTTCAAAGGAGAGAAGCAACCAACAGTCTTGCCCAACTATGACACCTATGATAAATATAAGAGTGCAGTAGTGGCACACATACTTAGGTGGTAGACCTCTCTAATTGGACTTAAGACCTGCTCAACAAGAGGAAATCATGCCTGATACTGAAAATCTAGTCAACTGCCCAGGGCTAGTCAACTCATGGGTCCTAGAGAAAAACCTACAGCCACCACTTTACTAAACCAGCCTAATCCCTAATTGCATTTTAAATATTTATCTTAATATCCACATACATAGTATGGATAAGCCATCACTGCTCATCAAGGAAATTTCTCTTTGCAACAGAAGGAGACCATTACAGAGAACTACAACCAAGCAAACTCCAGAGTTGTCCCAACAGAAACAACTATAATACAGCTCCCATACCTAAGCTCAGAAATCATTGTGGAAGAGGGGGGAGAAAGATTGTAAGAGCCAGAGAAATGGGGAATTTACAGTGAAATTGTGTCCCCTAGGAATGTCAGAAGCTACACTTATAGAATCTCATCCATCTGACTGCCAAACCATGAGCTAAACAAGGAAAGCAACGACAGACATGTTAAAGTGCATGGGGGAGAGCCAGGGGACCTCAGCACTGAGCAAAACACTATGGACAATTAAGGAATGCTGAGAGTAGGCAAAATAATCTTCCGTAATGAAGAGCACACCAATTTGTTATTCAATACCCAATGATCAGCCCAGAAAACATATGTGCAAGTAACACAGACTGAGCCAATTGTACATGTGTATTTAGGCATATTGTGTAACAATTAATGAAAAAGAGGCCACAAGTTTGAAAAAGAAAAAGGAAGGGTATGTAGGTGCCTTTAGAAAGAGAAAAGGAAAGAGGGAAATGATGCAATCACATAATATTAGAGGATGAAAGAAAGAATCTTAAAAACCTAAGTTTGTTTGTACATATGCACAGATGATATGATCTGAGATAGACCAGTGGTTATTGGTGGCCTTGTAACCTGAAATCAAACTACCTCTGGTGGGCCTGATGTCAGAGAGAAAAGGGCATTTGCTATATTCAGCTGTGTGCTGAATAGAGAGGATATGTTAATTTTCTCAATCAATGAAATCATGTACTATACAGAAGCTGCAATTGGAGTCACCACTTGGTTAAGCTTGTGATAACCCACTGTTATTATCCAAGGCACACTGTTGCAGAATAATTTTTTTTGTACACTGCGAAGATGTGTCTTTGCCAAGGCATCTTCTGATTGGTTTAATAAAGAGCTGAATGGCCAATAGCTATGCAGGAAGAGGTTAGGTGGGACTTCTGGGCAGAGAGGAGAATGAATCTAGGTGCTAGAGGACATAGGGAGGGAACAGGAGGTACAAGATGGAAGAGATGTAAAAAGCCATAGGGCAAGACCCTAATAGAAATGGGTTAATTTAAGTTATAAGAGCTAGTGGGATAAACCTAAGGTATAGGCTGAGCTTTCATAATTAATAAGTCTCTGTATAATTTTTGTGAGCTGGTGGCTTAAAGAAAAATCTGTCTGCATATTGCAACTAATGTGGAGACTTGAATATACGAACACAGGGCCTGAGAAAGCTAAGAAAAGTTCTGGACAAGGAGTCAGATGTAGCTTCCTACTCCTGTTGTCTCTCAGGCAGGCTGGTCCTGGGTGCCAGGCAGAGAGGCACAGCTACTGGCTGCTGCCTGTGGGTTGGAGCTAACAGCCAGCACCAGCACCAGGAACCAACACCATGCACTAAACTGAGCCACATGGCAACTGACATGGCAGTTTAAGATTTGTCTCAGGTACCACCCACTGCCCACTAACGTTATTCAAAGCCTGTCCAGAAAACCTAGACTGCACTCCCTCCTCTGAACTCTACACTAAGGCCCACAGCCCCTGGCAGCTGTATTGGAGGCCAGAGCGGTCCTAGAGACCCCAGGGAAAACTCTACCCACCACCCAGTAAAACCCCAGACTACACCCCTGCCCCTGGGCCCCATATCCTGGCCGACTACTTTGGAAGAGGTCTTTGGCTTTACCAGAGGCCAGACAGGCTCAAGGAACCCCAGGTAAGACACTGCCTACTGCCAGCTAATACTCCTTAAAGCCTGCCCAACAACACCAGACTACACCCACAGTCCCGCACTCTTACAGGAGTCCCCGCTGATTCTAGGAACCCCAGAGGCCAGTCCAGATTTAGGAACCCCAGGTCTACAACTTCAGAAGAATTCAGCCTTACTGGAACACAGGACAGATCTAGGTACCCCAGGGCTGGCAGCTGTACTGGAGGCCAGGGTGATCCGAGGGACCCCAGAGGCAAGACCAGATCTAGGGATGCCAGTCTCTATCCCATCCCCTGCTCTTCATATCCTGGTCTACAACTTTGGAAGAGTGCTTTGGCTTTAGGAAAGGCCAGGGTGGATATAGGGAACCCCTAACCTCCCAAATCCCAGAAGGGACAACCCTACTGAACCTGAAAACATACTAGTCAGCAGAATACTTGGCTATTTATAGCAGAACACCAGAAAGGACAGAGAAACCAAGGAAAAAACACCCATCCAACAAAGGCAAATGCAGCAATCAACATCTAGACCTAAAATCATCTCAAATCCTGAGGCCTAAATGCCAGTGTAATAACACAATCAATAGCAGAAAAGGCATTATGACATCACCATAGCCCAGCTATGCTACAACAGCAAGACCTGAACAATCCAACACAAGAAAATGACCTTAAAATTACTTTATGAAGATAATAGAAGTGCTTAAAAAGGATATGAACACATCTCTTAAAGAAATTGAGGAAAAGAGAAATAAAAATTAGAAGAAATCAAATTCCTAAAAGAAAACCATGAAAAAACAAACAAACAGATAAGTAAACTGTTCAAGACCTGAAAATGGAAATAGAAGCAATAAAGAAAACACAAATGAAAGAGAGAATCTCAGGCATTGAAGACACAATAGAGGAAATAGATTCATAGTCAAAGAAAATGTTAAATATAAAAAATTACTAACACAAAACATCCAGGAAATCTGGGACACTATGAAAAGACCAAACATAAGAATAATAGGAATAAAAGAAGGAGATGAAACCCAGTTCAAAAACCCAGAGAACAAACAAAATCATACAAGAAATTTTTCCCAAACTAAATAAAGATATGTCTATACAAGTACAAGAAGCTTATAGAACACCAAATAGATTGGATCAGAAGAGAAAATTGCCTTACCACCTAATAATCAAAACACTAAACATACAGAACAAAGAAAGAATATTAAAAGTGGCAAGGGAAAAGGGCCAAGTACCATATAAAGGAAGACCTATTAGACTCACACCCAACTTTTCAATGGAGACCCTAAATCTCAGAAGCCCTGGCATGATGTCTTGCAGACCCTAAGACACCACAGATGTCAGCCCATACTACTATAGCCCCCCAAACTATCAATCACTATAGATGGAGAAAACAAGATATTTCAGCACAAAGTCAAATTTAAACAATTCTATTTACAAACCCAGTTTGACAGAAGGTATATGAAGGAAAACTCCAACTCCAGGAAGTTAACTACACCCATAAAAACACAGGCAATAGATAATCTCACACCAGTAAAACTCAAAGAATTGAAACAAGACACACACACTCACTACTAACAACAAAACAGGAATTAACAATCATTGGTCATAAATATTCCTCAATACCAATGGATTCAACTCACTGATGAAGAGACACAGGCTAACAGATTTGTACTGGGTGGTTTTGTGTGTCAAATTGACACAAGCTATAAAGTCATCAGAGGAAGAAGGAGCCTCAGCTGAGGAAATGCCTCCATGAGATCCAGCTGTAAGGCATTTTTTCAGTTAGTGATCAATGGGGGAGGGCCCAGTCCATGGTGGGTGGTGCCTTCCATGGGCTGCCAGCCCTGGATTCTATAAGAATGTGGGGTGAGAAAGCCATGGGAAGCAAGCTAGTAAGCAGCACCCCTCCATGGCCTCTGCATCATTTCCTGCCTCCAGGATCCTGCCCTGTTTGAGTTCCTATCCTCACTTCCTTCAGTGATGGAGCAATGCTGAGGTATAAGCTAAACAAACCCTTTCTTCTTTGCTTTTTTGGGCATGGCATTTTGCCACAGCAATAGAAACTCTAAGACAGGATTAGATATGGATTTAGGATCCAACATTTTGCTGCATACAAAAAAATACACCTTAACATCAAAGATCAACATTACCTCAGAGTAAAGGGTTTGAAAAATATTTTCCAATCAAATGGTTCTAAGAAGCAAGCTGATGTAGCTATCCTAATATCTAACAAAATAGACTTCAAAGTAAAATTAATCAAAAGAGTTAGAGAGGGGCATTTCATATTCATCAAAGGATAAGTTCATCAAGGTCATGTCTCAATTCTGAAAATCTATGCCCCAAATGTAAGATCACCTACATTTGGAAAAGAAACATTACTAATCCTTAAATCACATGTAGAACCTGACACAATAATAGTGGGAGACTTTAACAGTCCACCATCACCAATGGATAGGTCACCTAGACAGAAATTAAACAAAGAAATAACTTATTTTGACTCAAATAAAACTGACATTTCTACAGAACATTTCACCAAAACACAAAAGAATATGCCTTCTTTTCAGTAATATATGAAGCCTTCTCCAAAACTGATTATATACTTGGCCACAAAACAAGTCTCAACTGATATAAAAAAATTGAAATAACTCCCCTATATCTTATCTCATCAGACCACCATGGATTGAAGCTGGATTTCAACAATAGAAACAACAGAAAGCCTACAAACTCATGGAAACTAATCAATTCTCTGCTGAGTTACAACTGGGTCAAGGAAGAAATAAAAAAATTAAAAACTTCCTTGAATTCAATGAAAATTAATGTGCAACATATCCAAACTTGTAGGACACAATGAAAGCAGTGCCAAGAGGAAAGTTCATAGCACTAAGTGCCTTCATGAAGAATTTGGAGAGATCTCAAACTAGGAACATAACAGTACACCTGAAACTTCTGGAACCAAAAGAAGAAGACGCACCTAAGAGGAATAGATAGCAGGAAATAAACTGAGAGCTGAGATCAATACAATAGAAAAGAGAACAATACAAACAATCACTGAAACAAAGAATTGGTTCTTCAAGAAAATCAACACAATAAATAAACCCTTATCCAAACTAACTAAAAGACAAAGAGAGAATATCCAAATCAATAAAATCAGAAGAAAAAAGGGGGACATAACAACAGGCTCCAAGGAAATACAGAGAATCATCAGGTCATACTTCCTAAAGTACTCCACAAGTTTGGAAAATCTAAAAGAAACAGACAAAATTCTTGATAGATACCACTTACCTAAGTTAAACCTAAGTTAAGTAAAGACCATTTAAACAATTTAAATAAACCAATAACCCCTAAAGAAATAGAAGTAGTCATTAAATGTCTCTGAACCAAAAAAAAAAAGCTCATGGCCAGACAGTTTTAGCGCAGAGTTCTACCAGACTTTCAAAGAAGAGCTAATACCAATACTCTTCAAATTATTCCACAAAATAAAAACAGAATAAACATCACTAAATTCTTTCTATGAGGCCACAGTCACCCTGACACCCAAACAACACAAAGACCCAATGAAGAAAGAGAATCAGAAACCAATTTTATTTATGAACATTGGTTCAAAATACTCAATGAAATACTGGCAAAATGAATCCAAGAACATTTAAAAAAGATCATAACACCATGACCAAGTAGGCTTAATCCCAGAGATGCAGGGATGGTTCAAAATATGAAAATCTGTCAATGTAATATATCATATAAACAAACTGAAAGAAAAAACCCATATAATTATCTCCTTAGATGCTAAAAAAGCCTTTGACAAAATCCAACACCCCTTCATGATAAAAGTCTTGGAGAGATCATGGATACAAGGAACATACCTAAACATAATAAAAGCAACAAACAGCAAGCTGATTACCAACCTCAAATTAAATGGAAAGAAGCTCAAAACAGTTCCACTAAAATCAGGAACAAGACATGGTTGTCCACTCTTTTTCATACCTATTTAAAGTCTAGCAATCAAGGGGGATACAAATTATAAAGGAAGAAGTCAAAGTATCATTATTTACAGAAAATATGATAATATACATAAGTGCCCCCAAAAACTCTACCAGGAAACTCTAGTCAAGTGGATGGATGTAGACAAAGACTGCTTGTTTGTTTCCCGGCCACCCAGATCTGAAATAATCACACAGAAATGATATTAATTGCAATACTGTTTGATCAATAGCTTAAGCATACTGCTAGCTAGCTCTTATATCTTAAATTAACCGATTTCCATTATTTTGTAGTTTACGAAGAGGCTTGTCATTTACCAGCAATATTCCAGCATGTCTGTCTCCTGTGGTGGTTACATGGCATCTCTCTGACTCCACCTACTCTCTCCTCCTCTATCTGCTTGGAATTCCCTATTCTGTGCTGCAATAGGCTCAAAGCAGTTTCTTTATTAACCAATGGTATTCACAGCATGCAGAGGTGAATTCCACATCTCCTCCCCTTTTCTGTCTAAATAAAAAGGAAGGTTTTAACTTTAACATAGTAAAATTGCATATAACAAAACAGTTATAAAGCAAGAATTATAGTTACAACATTTAGTTCATTTACATTTGACAAATTAAGGAAAATACTCTGTCATCTATCCTATCTTTGTGGGTATAAAGTTTTATATCTAATTTATCTTTTATAATTATAACTATCTTTCTTCAACTCTGTCGAAGACCCCAGAAAGATACAATATTACCTAAGTTAACAGGAAGTGCATTGTAAGCAACTTCCAAAACTCTGGAATTGATAGAGACATCTCATTATTTGTACAGTTACCCAAAGTTCTTCTGTAACATTGCTGCATCCATCTTCAGCCTATAGGTCCATAGTATCTGGCAGACTTTTCCATGAAGTAGGAAATTTGAAGTACGCCTTTTACTGGCAAAGTTCATCAGTTGCTTCCTTTTGTGTCCTGCAAAATGTCTGGTAGTCTCTTTCATGAAGCAGAAATCCTGAAGGACTGTCTCACCTTCTTTAAGCAACTGCATACTATCAAGCAGTCCAGGCAAGAGCAGTTTCTTACCAAAGTTGCTAGCCTTGTCACATTGAAGGCAAACTCCATAACAAGTTTCTTCAATGCCTATCAACTTCTCTGAAGTAACTGGTGCTGCCAGGAGCAGACATGTCTCACTGTTGAGAAAAATCTAAGTTCTTAAAACGTTTTAAATGCAATATTCTGTATGTCCTTGAAAGGTTTGAAGAATAGCTATCCATCTGAAATACATCTCTGTATATCTAGATAACATAACATGACTACAAGCTTGACTATTATAGATGATCATCTGTTAACCTGTATTTCTTAATTATACATTACATTTTTAAATGAGGTATACAAATACAATACCTTAATCAAGGGCAGAAATAAACACATAACAAAATTGACCTTAAATTTGTAACAATAGGCCAAGATTCATACCAATGCCAAGTATTTATCTTTATAGCATATCCCCTTCTAAATGTAAACAAACATTTATAAACAATCATTTAGGGCATTTGGGTGTAGTTTTCTCCAAAATGCTTCCTGCTTTTTGTTGGGCAAAGTAATTTTAGGGGTTTATGGAGACCTTTCAGCAGGTCTTGTTCCATTGAACCACATTAGTCTGGAAGTAATCCACAGGTTCTCATCTTCTGTGGAAACAAAAGAATAACTTCTTTTCCAAAGCAGCATATCCTTAGACCCAAATTTTGAAGTCAAGATATCTTTAAAATATATATGTTGGTTTAGCTCAGCAGCCCGTAGAATGAAATGTCTCTCTGTATTAGCTCATTCACAGTCAAAACATTTAAAGAAAACACAGTAATGTACATAATCCAGACTCTCTGTGTATATTCCATCCTTACATGACTTATTTTACTTTACTCCTTTAATCTATGACTGTCTGTACTCTGTCTCTTTAAAGACTTTGTTTTATTTTTTGAAAACCGCATTTACTTCCTTTTATAACTATTTATCTCTTCCAAGCCTATGTATATTTAGCCAACACCATGATGCAGTTAGAGATCTTTTCCATCTAAATTTGTCTTTAATGCATGCATATCTGTAATTATTTTTTGACCAGATGCACTTTTTTTAAATTCTAAGCAGGCATGGGTAGGACCAACCTTGCCCCCCCATGGCTGTTTGCTCCAACAAGTCCAACATGGCAGAGGCATGTTCACTGCCTCTCTGCACTATGCACATTGCCTCAACTCCAGGGATGCAGCAGGTCTATGTTGCTATTAAGTAAAACACTGCTCACAGACCCCATTTAAGCACAGGACTTCCCTAAAAAGACAGAGTTTGTTCTGCCAGCATTTACCAGGAAGCAGGATCTTAAAGAAGCCATGCATTTTCTTTTGCTGCTAAAGCTGAATCAGGAAACCTCTTAAAGGAGCTGCACCTCTGCCTGCCACCAGCAAACAGAGACTATCTAAAAATATGTGGCTACCAACAAGCTCCAATTGACCCTCATTTCTTTGGATCTAGAAGCCCTCTTTTTTCTTAAGCTTTTTTAGGTCTTATGTGAATCTATGCCCACAGACAGTGGTATCATTCTGTTGGCAGAGGCTGCTCATTCGTTTCCCAGCTACCTAGACCTGAAATAATCACACAGAAACTGTATTATTATGACACTGGTTGGCCTATTAGCTCATGTTTCTTATTGACCAGCTCTTATATATTAAATTAATCAGTTTCTATTAATCTGTGTATCACTAGAAACTACCGGTAAGGTTCCATCTGTCTGTCATCTTTCTCCTGTGGTGGTTACATGGTTTCTTTCTGACTCTGCCTACTCTCTCCTCTACCTTCTTGGAATTTCTGTCTTGCCCTATTCTGTGCTACAATAAGCCTAAGCAGATTCTTTATTAACCAATGGTATTCACAGCATACATAGGGGATACACACCAGTTGTACACAAAATTAACTCAAAATAACCAGTAGTCCTCCTATATCCAAATGATAAATGGGCTGAGAAAGAAATCAGAGAATCAACACCCTTAACAATATCCTCAAATAAAATGATATATCTTGGTGTAACTCTAACCAAACAAGTGAAGGACTTGCATGGCAAGAACTTCAAGTCTTTGAAGGAAGAAATTGAAGAATATATCAGAAGACAAAAAGATCTCCCATGCTCATGGATCAGTAGATTAACAACTTAAATCACCATCTTACAAAAAAAATCTGCAGATTCAATGCAATCACCATTAAAATCCCAACACAATTATTTACAGACCTTGAAAGAACAATACTCAACTTCATATGGAAAAAACAAAAAATCCAGAATAGCTAAAACAATCCTGTACAATAAACAAACTTCCAGAGGTATCACCATCCCTGATTTGAAGCCCTACCACAAAACTATATAATAAAAACATCTTGGTACTGGCATGAAAACAGACAGGTTGATCAATGTAATCAAATCAAAGACTCATATGTAAACCCCCACCTATGAACAAAGACAAATTTTGACAAAGAAACCAAAATTATACAATGGAAAAAAGAAATGTTCTTCAACTAATGGTTCTGGTCTAACTGGATGTTGACATGTAGAAGAACGCAACTCAAACTATATTTATCACCCTTCACAAAACTCAAGTCCAAGTAGACCAAAGACCTCAGCATAAATTCAGATACACTGAATCTGATAGAAGAGACAGTAGGAAATAAACTCGAATGAATTGGCACAGGAGAGAACTTCCTGAACAGAGCACCAATAAGATTGACAACTAATAAATGGGACCTTAAGAAAGTGAAAATTTCTGTAAACCAAAGGACTCCATTAATAGGACAAAGTGGCAGCCCACAGAATGGGAAAGATCTTCATCAATCCAACATCTAACAGAGGGCTGATTTCAAAAATATATAAAGAATGCAAGAAACTCAATATCAACAAACCAAATTATCCAATTAAAAATGGGGTGCAGATTTAAACAGAATTCTCAACAAAAGAGTCTCAAATGGCCAAAACACACTTATAGAGATGTTCAACCTCCTTAGTCATCAGGCAGAGAAATACAAATCAAAATGACTCTGAGATTCTATCTTACAGCTGTCTGAATTATTAAGATAAAAACACAAGTGACAGCTCATGCTGGAGAGGGTATGAATCAAGGGGAACATTCCTTCATTTCTAACGAAAGTGTAACCATGTACAGCCACTTTTGAAGTCAGTGTAGTGGTTCCTCAGAAAATTGGGAATCAATCTACCACAAAACCCAGCTATACCACTCTGGGGAATTACCCAAGAATGCTCAATCTTACCATAAGGACACTTGCTCAACTATGTTTGTAGCATCTTTATTTGTCTAGAACCTGGAAATAACCTAGATGTACCTCTACCAAGGAATAGATAAAGAAAACGTGGTACATTTACACAATGATGTATTACTCACCCATTAAAAACAAGGACAGCATGAAATTTGCAGGCAAATGGATGGAACTAGACAAAAAGTCATCCTAAGTGAGGAAACCCAGGCTGATAAAGAGAAACATGTTATAGACTCACTCATAAGTGTATATTAGCTGTAAAATAAAGGATAACTATGATGCAATCCACAGATCCAAAGAAACTAGGCAACAAGTAGAATTCATGGGGGGGCACCCAGATCTCCCTGGGAAGGGAAAGTAGAAGAGATTTCATGAGTGGACTGAGGGCAGGTGGGGATGGGAACATGAACTATCATGTTGGAGAGGGACATAGTGGGAGAGTGCTGAGGGGAACTTCTGGGGGGTAGGCCTTTTGGTGTTTGGCAGAAGCCTGATTCAGGGGACTCTCCCAGGAGTGTATGGGGAGTACCCCAGCTAAGATACCTAGCAATAGTGGATAAGTAGCCTGAACTGGCCATCTCCTATGACCAGATTGGTACCTGGCCCAATTGTCATCAGAGAGGCATCATCCAGCAACTGATGAAGGCAGATATAGAGACCCACAGCCAAACATTAAGCAGGGTTTGGGAGTACTGCAGAAAAGGAAGAGAAATGAGTATAGGAGCCAGAGGGGTCAAGGACACCATGAGAAAGCTCACACAATCAATTAAGCTAGGCTGATAGGGGATCACAGAGATTGAAATAACAATTGGGGAGCATGCATGAGACTGACCTAGGCACCCTGCATATATGTTATAGTTGTGTAACTTGGTCCTCTTGTGGAACTCCTAACAGCAGGAACAGGGTTTGATTCCAACTCTTTTACTGGCTTTTGGTATCCTACTTCTCATCCTGGGTCATCTTGCCCAGCCTTAATACATGGAGAGGTGTTTAGTCTTACTGCAATTTGATCTGCCATGTTTTATTAATACTCATGGGAGACCTGCATTTTCTTGGATAGAGACAGAGGAGGAGAGGATTACAGGTGGGAGGAGAAATTGGGGAGACTGACAGGGAGGGAAGAATGGGGGGAGGCTGCGGCCAGGATGTGAAATAAATAGATGAATTTCTGAAAACCTCTACTGTAATAAAAATAGAGACTATTGTGTTTTTGAAAGATATATTATTAAAATCATGAAGCCCCCAAAGAAAGAAAGAAAGAAAGAAAGAAAGAAAGAAAGAAAGAAAGAAAGAAAGAAAGAAGAGATTTGTTTTCATTCTGTCAGAGAACACTGCAAATGCTTAGTAAAGCCAGGTCCAGACAGAGAAAAACTCTAAAATGTAGAGTGTGTTTTAAAAATGTACTTAGATGCTGAAGAAAGAGAAAATGAGGATAGACAGTCATAGAAAAATAGTTTAAAAACAATGTAGTCTTTAAAGAAAGAGTAAAGTAGCAGTTTTTAAAAGCCACATAAAGATGGCAAATACACACAGAATCTGAATCCTGTATGCTGTTTAGTTGACTGAGTTTTTTGAACGCTAATGAACCAAGAATGACAGCTGCTGAGAGACATTGGATTGTGGAAGGGACTGCTGAATTAAACAAGCCTATATACTTTAGGAATAACTTGCTTTCAAAATGGAAGTCGAACAATGTATTGCATTGGGGTAGAGGTTATGCTTTTGTTTCTACTGAAAATGAAAAGCTATGGCTCCTTCAAAGTTAATTGAGATCATATTTGGCCAGGGGAGACCTCCTGAGGATCTTGGCTATAGATATGAGGGAAAAAGCCAAGAAAGACTATCCGACAGATGATGTATATGCTGATCTCTCTCATGGGAATAGCTCTGAGACTAAATGAGACATGATAAATCTTGTTGACTACAAAGTCCTCATAACAGTTTGGTTACACACTCCAAACAGACTTATAAAGTTGACAGATGTCACTGGGTGGTGGTGGCGCATGCCTTTAATCCCAGCACTCAGGAGGCAGTGGCAGGCGAATCTCTGGGGGTTCAAGGCCAGCCTGGTCTACAAGAGCTAGTTCTGGGATCAGCCCCAAAGCTACAGAGAAACCTTGTTTCAAAAAATGTTGACAGATGTCTTTTATCTGATCAAACTTAAAACAACTCTTTAACTGACTTTTGAATATACTGCATATTTCATATTTGTGTTAATACAGGTATTATGTTATCTTTAAAAGTGTATATGTTTTCAGAACAAAAGGACTAGATACGAATAAAGACAAGACAAATAGCCCAAATGATCCAGCCTCTTAGAATGCCTGTATTCCAGAACAACTTCAAAGCTGCTAGTTGAGATGGTCCAGTCTCAGAGACTATTCCAAATAAGACTACAGATAAGCCTTGAGCTTTCCCTTTGCACAAAGACCACACAACAAATGTTATGGATAGCTCTCCCATGACTTGACCATTATCTTAATATTCTCAGGGTTCCTTAAAGACACTCTCAGCCAGTTGGGAGGTCGTGGCTCATGCCTTTAATCACAGCACTCGGGAGGCAGAGGCAGGCAGATCTCTGTGAGTTTGAGGCCAGTCTGGTCTACAGAGCTAGTTTCAGGACAGCTAGTTACACAGAAAAACCCTGTCTGGAAAAAAAGATACTGTCACCCCCAGACAACAGGCAGTAATTTTAAGAACACAACACCTCAATTTCCAAGAGGTAGAGAGGGTGGTTTTTGGTAAATAGGTAGATTATGGATGTTTATCATCATTTAAGGGAGTTAGTTACAAGTTGTTATTGGTCATGGTCTAGGAGGAAACTAAACAAGGGAGGTTGGATTCAATGATCTCATTCTGAAAAGAAAAAAAAAGGCTGCATGAAAATGATAGGATAAAAGGGCGGATTATTGAATCTGCTTTAAACTAAAAACAACTATTAATCTCAAATATTTTACATTGGTATGGATTTTTGTTTATTGATACAAATTTAAAGTTATTTTTGTTAGAATATTATATGTGTATCTACTCTTGTTTAAGATATTTTTGTATGTTGATACAAATTTAAGGTTATTTTTGTTATATTGTATTATATGTTTCTAGTTCTTGTTTAAGGTATTGTACCTATGCAGCTCATTTAAAAATATAATGTCAAGTTCTATTCTTGAAAGCTTTTTAGGATAATAAAGAAATACACGTTAGTAGTTAGTTATCTATAACAATCAAACTTATAATCATGTTAGGTATATTTTCAAGGTCAATCGGAAACATACTTTAATTAAATAGATGGTTTTCATACATCAAAGACCTATAGGATATGACATTTTAATGTTTTAATAACATAGGTCTTTTCATTACAGTGAGACACATCTGTTCCAATTTACTCAAAAAGAGGATGGCAGGCATCAACAAAAACCTCCATTTGGAATTTGCTTTAATATGTGGCAAAGATACCCATTTGAGAAAGAAACTGCCCACCTCTACTGGTGACATTATGCTGTCCAAACTGGGAAAACAGAGCACAAAAGAAAGTGACTGCCTAACTTTGCCAAGATAAGGTAGGACAATCTTTCAAAATTCCTGTTTTACATAAAATTCTGTCAGATATTCTAGGTCTGTAGGCTAAAGATGGATGCCCCAACATTACAGAAAAACCTTGGGGTGAGTGTTCATGCACCCAGATGCCTCTATGATTTTATGATTTTGGAAGTTTCTTACTCTGCAATTCCTGTTTACTCAGGTAGTATTATATCCTTCTCAGGTCTCTGAAGGAGTTAAACACTAGATAGTTATAGTTAAAGTCTTTCTTGGTTATGATAGAAAGCAAATTAGGTAAAAACTTTGGACTCACCAAGATAGATAATAGAGTGTTTTCTCTGAATTTGCCAAATACTAATGGATTGAACATTATAAATGTAATATGCCATGGACCGGCTCAGGGGAACCCCTCAGACCGTGGGAGAATCAGGGTCTTGGTACCAGGAGGGCACGAGTTTGGCGAATGACAGACAGACACAACACACAAGAGAGTGGTTTGAATCTGCTACAATTTTACTGAATTCATTTTTTTCATTATATAGTAAAAGAACAAACTAGAAGGTCACATATCATTAGTTGATACAGTATGATAGCTTCTTTTAGTCACGTCAGCAATGAGCAGGTGTCCTTAGAAGGAGAACTCTTGTCCTTGGGAACATAAACCTCAGACAAGTAGCTTTATTTTATCTAGGAATAGAAAGTTTTTGTCTCATAATTGCTATCATGGCCCTTCCTTTTTCTCACCCTTTCTTTATTTCATCTAGTGACCAAATATGCCTAATCAGTTCTCTGCACCTGCTGAAATATACTTCTTTGTACTTTCTTATGTAGCAAACACCATGGGGGTTGGGATCTAGCAAGCCTATTCATAAATGGTAGAGCTAAATAATTCTGCTTTTGTCCCTCATATATTATATACCTATGACCATCATCCTCATATCTCTCTGTGTATGGAATGGGGTCATCTGGTGACTCAGTTGTACTCCTGGGTGGTTTCCACCATATATCCCTGATCCTAAGCTTTATTAACCCATGTGCCTTACGTGTTGGAATACCCAATCTTGCAAGGGATTTTTTCCTAGTTTCTTTATTCCCAGAATGGGGGTTTCCTAACAACATCTGGAACTTAACCTGTGTTTCCCCCAAATTATCAGTCCTATTTAGGAAAATTTCCCGCTGCTGTAACTCATCCATAATACCCCCCTCACTGATTTCCTTTTGCTATCATCCAGAATTTGCACAAGGGCTTGAAACACTGGAGGCA